>JACEGR010011803.1:0-13650 GCA_014170235.1 Listronotus bonariensis | reverse complement strand
ATAAATATTGATACTAAATAGAAAAAATTGTTTTTAATATTTCAATGATTATTAGAGCATTACTCTACAATTGTTTCGCCTTTCTAGGGCTTCATCCTACGCCTACCTATGGGCTCTCCAATTTCTCCTTTATTGTCGGAAATTTTTATGGCTCATTTTGAAAAAGTTTTATTTAACTCTAATAATCAACTAATTAAACACATTTTTTATTGGAAAAGATATGTAGACGATGTTTTTTGCATTTGGAATAGTACAGAGAGAAATTTAGATAAGTTTTTAAATTTTCTAAACTCAATAAATAGCAACATTCAGTTCACTATGGAAAAAGGAAATGAAAATGAGATAAATTTTTGGATATAAACATTAAAAATATTGACAACCACATTGAATTCGATATTTACAGAAAACCAACGACGACAGACACGGTAATAAGTTACGCATCGAACCAATCATGGAAAATAAAATTTTCTTCTTTTCATAGTTTAATTCACAGACTAGTCACTTTCCCATTAAGTCAATCAAATTTTAACAAAGAACTCTGCATTATTAAACAAATAGCAAGAAACAACGGATATAAAGAATCACTTATTGATAAATTGTTAACAAAGAAAAAACAAAAGTTAATTGCTAAAGACTTTTATAGTATTACAGAACCTAAAAACAATAAGTTTATCAATTATATACCAAACATCAGCAATAATGTATCAAATAGGCTAGATAAGTTAGGCTGTAAAACTGTGTCTGTAAATAAGAGTAACCTAGGTAGATTATTAGTTAACAATAAAGACAAAACAGAAAAATTAGATATGTCAGGGGTTTATAAAGTTAATTGCGCAGACTGTAATGCGGAATATGTTGGTCAAAGTGGAAGGAGCATAAAAAACAGAATCAAAGAACACACAACATCAATTTTAAATGGTTTAAAAAACGCAGGCATTTCAACACATTGTATAGAACAAAACCACTTTATAGATATAAATAATGTTAAACTACTCCATAGAGAAAACAAAGGTAAAAAATTAAATTTATATGAACAACTAGAAATTAAAAAATCACTTATAGACAATACAACTCTTTCTACCAATAATCAAATAAATTTCGCAGATTTGCCAATTATAAATAAATTTATTACCACATCTGGGCCGCATAATAAAACCCCTAATAATATTTTATAGACTTTTTGGGAAAAACGTGTTAAATGGTTCTGTTTGTAAGTATTTCTCTTTTTAAATTTAGTATAGGAAGTACTCTTGATGAAGCCCTAGAAAGGCGAAACAATTGTAGAGTAATGCTCTAATAATTATTGAAACATTAAAAAGCAATTTTTCCTATTTAGTATTAATATTTAAAAAATGTTTCACAAGAAACCAACTGCGGATACAATTCAGTGTAATAAATATTGTTGTTTTCCAGTTTTCTATTATACAGGGTATTACAAATTCGATGCAATAGCATTGCTATCTCGGTAATAATAAGAGATAGAGAGTTGGTTAAATTAAGGCCAAGTTCCGCATCCTAATGCTGAATATTTGGTCGAAGAAATATTTAAAAATTCCGGTTACTGCCGGAAATATCCGATAAAAAACGACAAATTCAGTTTTTAGCTACCATCATCCTGGTCCATATTTTAAAAAATGAAGTTGATAATGGAAAAAATGAGTAAAAACGAAACGTCGTTTTGGAAAAATAAAAACATTTTCTTGAACAGCATAAGAATTGCCTTTATGAAAGTGCTTATGAATTTTCAAAATAATTACTAACAGGGCCTTAAAAAATAAAATGGATAACTTGGATTACCGAGATAGCAATGCTAATGCATCGAATTTGGAACACCATGTATTAAATAAACTTAAAACCTAAGGAAAGCTTTGTTAATAAAAACACTATATTAGAAAAATAAACGATTAATTTATTGATTCGGCCTATACTTTTAAATACCATGGTAAAATTTTGAGTGTGCAACATAGTTTTTAAGTTAAAGCGTTTCAAAGAAGAGCTACTCATAGATTTAGATGATGTACCGTAGTCGTTAGGGTTCTGGTTAGTACAATTAGCAAAGCAGCTTGCATGTAAAATGCGATTATTGCTATTATCAAACACCTAAAAACTGGATTACACGGCCATTTTCTTTAATATTAAAATTCTTAATGTGGTAATAATAACAATAATTTTATTTATAATTGATTTTACAACAAATCATTTTCATTTTTTTTATTATTAAAATAAAGACTTTGTGAAAGAGATTCCATTGTCAAGGTATAAATGCCTATTTTCGGCTTAATTTTAACGTGTGGTAACAACCATTGCTTAGTTTTCTATGTGATATTTCTTAATCATTATATTGTTTACAACTTTTGTATTAAAATATGTATTTATAGTTTTGATTTCGGGTCTAAGGTCTCAGGACAATTAAAAAAAGTTGATGTGAGTGTTCACTGGAGTCTTGTAAACTTTTTTTTGGGGGTCACTCCTAAAGAAGTAACACATATTTAAATCTGGGTGGGGTGGTGGTAACCATTTTATTAATCAGAACTAATTCTTAGTTTCCTAATGCCGAAAATCAATTCTTATTAGTGCCGAAAATCAATTCGGTAATTATCTAGAAAGTGGAAGCAACTCCGATTTTGACGAAATTTGGCATATGGTTTTTTTGGTACGCTGATCACAAATCGGGATAAATTCTTTTTCAGAAACGTTTCGTTCCGAGTTATCCATCATCAAAGTTAAAAATCAAACTAATCTTATTTTCACTATTCACCCTTCTTTTTGCATACAATTCTTAATTTAAACATAAAGTGGCCCACCATATTTGATTTTTACCTTTTAAAACCCCGTTTTCTATGTATTTTAAAATTTTTATCAAATAAATTCCGAAGGTTACCTTTGAAAACGCTGCAACCATGCATACACTGCTCCACTGCCTCCACCATAACTTGCTGCAACTGAAAACGATTGAAAGTAAAGCTATGCAATTTAATTAATTATAAAAATAAATAGGGTTTAAAGAGGTGAAAATCAAATATTGGTGCCACTTTATCCTAAAATCAACAATTATTGTGTGCAAAAAGAAGGAAAAATGAAGTTAGTTTCATTTTTAAATTTAATGATGGATATCTTAGGAACGAAACAAAAAAAATCTGTTAGATTCGTGATCAGCGCAAAAGACCTCTCTGGTCCCATATATGCTACAAAATTAGTGCAGGTCTACCGGATTGTGTGTGGTACCCATTAATGACTACTGGTTTAAGCCGGCTGGCCATGAGAGCGGTTTTCCGCTCGCGGATGATAATTCAACGTTGTGATTGGCGGGAAAAGCATTTTAAATTTGCACTAACCAATCACAACGCTGAATTATCATCCGTCAGCGGAAAACCGCTCTCATGGACAGCCGGCTTTACCTATGCTTTTTTATTTATCACCAAAGTCGGTCTATATAAGGTCACGACATTCGGCCGTATTGCTTTGACGTGTTATGACGTCACATCTCCCATTTTTCGGCCATGTTGTTCAGTGCCGGAGATATTTAGTGTATTCCTTTTACCTTGTAGAACCGTTCTGAACCGTTCTCTAAACTGTCAATAGTGTCAAGAATGGTTCTTTAACATGAAAAAATGTCAAAAAACTGTAAAAGGAACACTTATGGTGTCGTTCCAGGCGGTTCTGAAGCACAAAAGGAATACAGCAATTAAGTTTATTGTATTAGTAGAACAACCGTTTACACAACAGTTTTTAATTATTATTAAGTTGTAAATTCTTTTACTTTAATTTAAAAAACATTTGGAATTACATCTTTCAACAAATATCACTTCCAAAACAATGCAAAATGAAATGCGCAAATTCTAGACGCCACTGGATTGATCATCAGCTTTGATTTTACCCAGTCTTGCCAATTTTTCTTCGTGGAGTGCCCTTCCTTGCGTCCCCGACCTCGAACCGCCTAAAAGTTGAGGATATGTCGTAACTATGGTGACCTAGAGACCTTGAGTCGTAACCTTATAAATATAAACTAATCTTGTCCATCACCTGCTGTCACCAAAGACAGGTAAGAAATAACAAAAGAAGCCGGCTCCCTAAATTCCGAACCGAACAGATATTCCAAGGTTGCCAGATTTGTCAAATATGTATGATACACTAAGTAGTTGAAAAAATTAAATGATAAAAAAACATTTTTTTTTAGGTTTTTTAAGTCGCTGTATTTTGCTTAAAAATGGTCATACGATAATTTAAAACAAAAAAAAACATTTTAAAGCTTTAATTTTTACTTTATGAACCTACAATGATTTTTTTTAAAGCAACGTCGTGTACAGCGCAATTCTAGAGAAGAGCAAAAAGGCCTTTCTAAACTCACTTTAATATGTTCACTCTGGAGGGAAGGGAAATCAAAGAGAGCCGAATAATGCTGTTTTTACACTGTTTACACAAAATAATAAGGCGCTCCACAAACCCTAATCCCGCTTAACAAGCTCATTCAGTGGGCTTTTTAGGGGGAGCGAATGCACCAATTGCCTCCCCTGCGTTCGGTTCTGATCATCAGACAGTGTTTAACCCCCTTATTCTCCCCTAATCTTGGTTGTTTTTATCTTTTTAGGACAAGCAATAGATACACTGCCTAAATTAAAAGGTGTGCACATTTTCGTGACATTTATTTGATGCTAAAATGTAGTCACAGTTTAAAATATTTTTTTGACTTACAATTGTATTAATTATTACTGTAGCTCGTAGTGGGTGCATTTTGGGACCCACGTCACCTTCAGTGGCGTCGCCAGGGGTGGGCGCGGTGTGGCGAGCGCCCAACCTAAATTGCTCTTGCCCAACCGTTCGCCCAACCTGCTAATCGAACGCAAAAAGTCATGTTCAAAGACATTTCATTTATATAAATTAATTAGTTAGCTCATATTCAAGTAATCCGAATTATGGAATTCTTGAATAAATGATTTATGATAACCCTCTAACCTATATTCTCTAAGTTTACCTACCTAAAATGATCTATGATCGCAATATTAAAAATTACCAGTATGTTGCGCTATGTCATTAGAAACCGATTTTAGTGGAAAATTTAAATATTAAATAAAATATATTAATAAATTGTTTACAAAAATTCCAAATTTTTCCCCTCAGTTATGTGTACCTATTGAAAATTTTAATGACCAAATGTATATTATTTATTAACAAAATAAAAAACAGTGATATTAACATTTTAAACTGTGTCTTTTGAATGAGACTTTTTTTAATAGAAATGGAAATCATGTAGAACCTTGTTTTAAACGCTCTTTAATTCTCTACTTAACGCCACTTTGTTTTTAAAAATCAGCCCAGCCGTTCCACACTTAGAACCGTTTGAAATTTGGCTTAAATACCGTACAACGGTTTTAATGAAATTGGCCTGTAAGTCTAAAACGGCGGTGCCGATTTTCAAAAACAAAGTGGTGTTAAGCAGGGAATTCAAGGACCTTTAAAACGGGGTGCTATATGATCTCTATTTCTGTTTAAGAAAAAGTTGCTAATGCCCCTTGATACTAAACCACGTGACCCAAGGTATTTTAATGCCAAAAAGTAGCTTAAGTGACACCATTTTACACAAATTTTACCCGAACTCGATATCTTGACCCATTCAAAAATTAAGTGGAAGAGAACTTTTAAAAATCGCAATGTAGGTATGTATAAATTGGAGCTAAACTTGAAACGCCTGTAACTTTAAAACGACTGGACCGATTTTTAAACATAAAATGGTAATGAATAGAGCGAAAGGCTTTTTAAACAGAGTGCCACGTGACCTCTCTTTCCATTTGAAAAAAGTTGCTAGTGCCTTCTAAACCAAAAATTATTTTTATGTCAAAGACTAGTTTAAGTGACACCCTTTTACCCAAATTTTACCCGATCTTAATAACTTGTCCCTTTTAAAAGTTAAAAGGGGGGACTCTTTTAAGATTCTCACCGTTTATATCACTAAAGGTTGTTGTAAAATATTTTTTGGTTTACACAGCCTACTAAGCCAACAATTTTCTCGTAAACAGTTTGTCTTATCACAAAAATGCAAAAAACCAAATATTTGAATTTTTCTGTGGCCATTATGCTGGTGTAGCTTAACTTTTAAAATTGATCTTACACATAAAATTTTGGTTATCAACAGGCTTTACCCCCATTAATACCCTCCTATGGTGGAAGAATCTTAAATAAATAAATGGTATTTTACCTTCTTTAAGACATACAATAAAAACAACTTGTTAACTGTAAGTAATGTGCAAATTTTTGTAAGGTTTGATGCGAAAATGTTGCTCAATTTTTTTTACCCAATTTGCGATGATTGCAGGTTGGAGGGGGTTTTTGTTTTCCGTTTATGGGACCTTAATAATGAGCTTTTAAAATATTTTTAAAAAATTTTACAACGCCCTGTATTCATATAATACCAATATGGCACTGCGCATTTTACTGCCCACCCTTTAAATTTCTCTGCCGGATATCGCCCAACTTAAAAAAAAGCTGGCGCCGCTACTAGTCACCTTAGACTAGTTTTAGTATGTTGTAAGTTTTAATATTGACGTATTTTACAGACTTGCTTTCGGAGTTTACAGTAAACCAGGACAACCTGTATAAAAAAAAACGCAAAATTATGGACTAAATGCACAATCCGACAACGCGAAATGAGCTGATTCATTTGACACACGCGCAAGCGCTCTAATCGGCCTCCGTGAAAGTTGTCTAATTCACGTCAGTTGCGGTGGCGAATCAGGCAGTCAGTTCGGAATATTAGTCGATAAAAATACGGTTCAAAAATGTTTTTCTCGTGCTAAAAATGACGTGGAAACCGCGATAACAAACCAAAAATTAAACAAAGAATTTGTGATATTAATTTATTCTAATTATAAGGTCCAAGCGAGAAAAAGCTAAAAATGAATCGCGTAAAAATGAGAAGTTCGTTTTCAAGGCTGAATTTTTACGTTTTCCTTTTAGGTTTTGTGTGTACAAATGAGGTAAGAGATAATTTTAATCTTTTTATGGGGTTTTTAAACGCAAATAAGGTGTTTGTTTTTAAAATATCCATTTTTTTATTTGTAATATAATATATTTGTAATCCCTATATTACTTTCTTTAAAGTGCTTTAAGGCATTCCGAAGTATGTTTATCCCTTGTTTACCTACGCCGATAATAAAGGAAAGTGATACGCCCTTATGCCCTAGAGCAGTACAATACAATACTGAGTTTAGGCTGTCATGTCGAAAAGGTATTATTTTCAAGGTATTGCCTATTTATCTTGTATATGGCTTCTATGAGTAAGCTTTCTCCTAACTATATTTCCTATTTACCTACATGTATACATTCTCTTTTTGTGGAAAAGGCGTATAGATTTTTAAGAAACAGATTATTATCATTATTATTTTCTACTTCAATAAATACGCAGAATTCCCATTTTTTTACGGGGTTCTTAGCATATTCCTTTTTTTTACATTCTAGGCGTGTTTTTTGTTTTAGTTTATTGAACGGAATTAATAAACAATGGTAGTAAAGTTGGGAAAACGTATTACTTTGACCATTTTCCATCCTTTCTGGCCAATTCCTGAAAATATGCCGAGAAAAATTGATGAATCTTGGAACAAAAATACCCTATTTTTACTATATTTTTCGTTTTTTACTGGTAATTCTTGAGTTTTACCAAAGTTTTACACTAAATTATTAGACAATATTTTAACTTTGGTAATTTTCTAGAAAACCTGCGGCAACTTTGATTTTAACGAAATTTGGTATACGGGGTTTTTTGGGGCGCTGATCACGAATATGAAAGTTTTTCGACGGAAATGTTTCGTTCTCGAGATATTCATCATCAAAGTTTAAATTTGAACTAAGCCTATTTTCCCTATATTCCCTCTTCTTTTTGCACACAATTCTTGATTTAAAGCTAAAGTGTCACACAATATTTGATTTTCACCTTTTAAAACCTCGTTTTTCTACGTTTTTACATTATTTTTACATTAAATTGCGTGGCTTTTCTTTGATAATGCGGCAACCATACATACACATAGGGCTTCATGGCACACTGGGATTAAAATGATTTAAAGTATAGCTATGCAATTTAATGCAAAAATAATGTAAAATACGTAAAAAACCGGGGTTTTAAAAGGTGAAAATCAAATATTGTGTGCCACTTTAGCTTTAAATCAAGAATTGCGATGCAAAATAATTAATAGTTTAAAAAACTAAAAAACACGCTTTTATATGCAACCGAACTAAAAATTAGAAAATAATTTTTCATTACAAAGAGTTTGTCACTTCAGTATAAAAGCGTGGGGTGCTTAATATATTAAATGTTATAATTATTCTATTTGCAAATATCTATGAGGGAAAAGTTATGAAAAATAGTAAAATGCACCCCACGCTTTTATTCTGAAGTGACAAACTCTTGTAATGAAAAATTATTTTCTAATTTTTAGTTCGGTTGCATATAAAAGCGTGTTTTTTAGTTTTTTAAACTATTAATTATTTTTCATTTTTTAGTTTCTGCTACTCTTGACAAAATGGCGAAAATTTTTTTAATGAACAAGAGTGGCACATTTTAAAATTTTTCCAACAGATTGCAACTCACTAAAAAATTTCTTCTTCATTAAGTAGCAAAGTTTGAAATTTTGCCAACAGGTGGCAACCTAGGTGTTGTTTTTATATTTTTATAATATAAAGGAAAAATTTTTTTCCTGGCGATCCAAAAAAGAATGTTAATTTTTATTAATTGCACATTATGTATTATGTATACATTACACATAATGTAATTTTTATTATTTAATCCTTGAACTAATGGTGCAACTAACCCTATATTTTTATTTTTCATAAAAATTAAACACTCATGGTGCAACTAACCTAATTGTGTAAAAACTAAAAAATTTCTTCTTCATTTAATAGCAAAGTTTGAAATGTTGCCAACAGATGGCATCCTAGGTGTTGTTTTTATAATATAATGGAA
This sequence comes from Listronotus bonariensis, assembly GCA_014170235.1. Taxonomy (NCBI): domain Eukaryota; kingdom Metazoa; phylum Arthropoda; class Insecta; order Coleoptera; family Curculionidae; genus Listronotus; species Listronotus bonariensis. Next base: position 4,700 of record JACEGR010011803.1, on the reverse strand, counting down.
TTTTTTTCCTGGCGATTCAAAAAAGATAACGGGATACTGTTTTTAAATTATTGCATCTTCATCGGTCCTTGACACGTGTGCAAAGTTTCAAAGAAATCGAATAGCTGGAAGTTGGTTAAAATTAGGCTCAAAGATTCCGTTACATAGATAGATAGATAGATAGATGGATAGTTACAACCCAAGTTAATAAAAGCGTGTTAAAAAGGGGGATTATTGTAAAAATAGGATTAGTTTAAATTTCAAGTCTTTCAGATTCGTGATCAGCGCAACAAAAAACCCCCGTATACCAAATTTCGTCAAAATTAGAGTTGCCGCAGGTTTTCTAGAAAATTACCTTAACTTTGTATAAAAATGTATTTTTTTTTTAATATTTAATATATATATTTTTTTTTCATAATTTCACTTTTAATTGCTCTGCAAATTAGGTAGTAAAAAATGTGTATACAAATGCCGTGAAATAATTTATATTTATTGACGTGAAAACCGCACATTGAATAAAAAAAGTCAAGGCTAGTGCAGTGGCGTACAATTTTTTGTTTTTTGATATTTACTCGCAGGACGACACTGGTGAAAGTTTATTTTTTTCTTGTGCGTAAAAAATATCATTAAATCACTGATCTTGATGGATTGCCAATGTTATTACCTGCGCGAAACAAAAGTTTCATTTCATGGGCGAAAAACGGGTTTGTACGCAAGCAAATCGAGGGTGAACGCGCCTGGCGCCAAACAGACTATCCGCAATATCAGAAAGAATTTGTCGACGGCGTCCTGGTTTTCTGTTCGAAGTACGGTGGCTAATGAGCGTGACGGTCAGCCCGCGGACGGAGGGCACGGGGTGCCGGTATTTGTATTTTGCCACGGCTTTTTAAGTGCGCATGTTCGTTCACTCCTCGATTTGTTTACTGCGCGAGGTCGTAAAAATCCGAAAAATGCTTTTTGCTACTGCGGATCTAAATGTAGATTATCCATGCATTTAATGTGTAAGAGGCGTCTTCTTAATAGTTATCTAAATTGGTATACAAGATATTATAAATAAAGCTATTAGGTATTTTTAACACCGTATATAGTTCAAAAAGTATAGAAGGAACAGTTTAAAAATGTAAATTCGCTGCTCTTTGATAAGAAAAAAATCACCAAAAAGTTTAAAGCAAATAAATCCGCATGCTTGTCTTCGCGGCCGCCTTTGCTATATTTCTTTTATGATATGCCGGTTGATGCAGCTGGTCATCGCACTATGGGATAGAAATTAATTTTTTGGTCAAAATTCTTAAACTTACCAATCTAACTTAAAATAAGGTGCTTTTTACTGAAAAAATATTATAAATTATTACAAATGCTTTTTGAAACCTAAAACTTATTATATGTTATTATAAATTTACACACCCCTTAACATTATTTTTTTTATGGTACAAAATAAACTAAAATGTCAGCTTGTTTGGTTAATTCGGTAGTAGGTATTCTAATCAGTAATCCGATGATTATTATCTCATATGATATACAGGTAGTATGATTTTTTAAATGGAATACCCTGAATATTATATCACCACCAAAAAATCTTTTAAAATGCTTTAAAAAAATCTACATTTGCTGTGTCTATCTCAATTAGTTTCGGAAATATGACCATCCAAATCTTAAAAATGATTTTAAATTATTCTTAGAAGCGTATAATAGAGATGTATGTATGTATGTATGTGACCTAAAGGGTGGAGAATCCATCAGCTCGTAAAGGAAACAAATAGACTCTCCATGTACTTCGACCAAACCGAAAGGTATATTGATCTTTTGTACCCCTTATCTGCCAAGTTATTTTAACAGGATAGGTAGATAAATGCTGCATTAGGTAGGCTTTGACACTACTGCCTGTGCTATGCAGGCACGGTACAACCTTTACTATGCAGGCATTAGCTCTAAACAGTAAGCAGTAACACAGCAATTTTATCTAGGCCTTTTGTCCAATGCATCAAGCTATTTATAACACTTGCTACACGACAGTGGCCAAGAGATACATCTTTCCAACTTTTTTATTTTTTAACGTATAAAATAAATAAAAAACACTGTTTTGTTGGGTAGATTCTGTGGAATCCATATCTTTCATCAGAATGCTTTTATCTTTTAGGATATACAGTGTAGGACAAAACATATTAAATTTTAAAATGGAAAACCTTGTAAATTAAAAAAATCTTGTATCTGTTCTTACACTTAGAAGTAGCAAAAAGTAAGAAGGCAATTGTAAGTACAAAAACTGATAAAGACAAAGGTAAAAAAATCTTTGACAAAAGTAGCGAGACTTCGCAAGACTGCATTGGAAACACAACGATAGCTCTTATTATTTAAACTCTTTACTTTTTTTAGTAAACAAGGCTAATAATAAACTAAGTAGATTAAATGTTATATATTTATGTTTACTTAAAATACATTTTCAAGTTTCTTATTACCCCGGTAGAAGTCGTCATATCCCTTTATAATTTCGCGTACATGTAGTTTGGAGTATCTACTTTGAAATACACAGCATGAGCCATTAAAATTTCAAAGTTGCTTTTTAGCCAAAATATTGGATTTCTATCCCATAGTGTATCGGTGCGTCGCTGTAAAGGATAGCGGTGCCTTTGTATAAAATAGTCCGATTGCAGGCGGCATTTTTTATGTTTTTTTGTATTATTTTCAAAGAGTACCGAATTTGCGCTTTTAAAATGTTCTTACTATAAGTAAAACCTTTAGGACATAATATATGATTTGCTTTTCCTTTTTTTTATTGGAAAATCACCCTTAAAGTTTTTATAATTTTTAGATACTCTGTATAAATATGATTGTCTGTAACAAGGTAAAAAGAATGGTTTGTAGTCGGTATCTGGGCTAGTTGATTAACAAGTTATGTGAATAATATTCTAATAACATCTTTATATTAAAAATAAAAAATACAATAGGTAATCTATGATGATTTTCAGGATATTTTCTTCTACAGAAAATTTTAGAAAAACAAGCAGACTAATAAGAAGTTCTTAGCAGAATAATATAAATACACGTTCTATGAAACCTTAACTAAACAAAAAAACCATGAGATAAGATAAAATATTTTTTTATTGTTTTAATCTAAATGACAGGGTTATTAAGTATGGATTGGAAATTCTTGACTAAAAAAACTCTTTAAGCTAATCGACCCCCACCTAAAAAAAGGCATGAAGTACGGGTGTTGGTAAATTGGTTCTTAATTAGAAGACTGGTCATAAAGCCATTAACAGTAATATGTTAATAGGTTCCCAAGACCCATAAAGGTCGTAGGTTTATTGGTTCCTAGTTATAAACAGGTATAGTTAGGACCATATTTATTTCATTCTGAAAGCGATGCCGCCAAGTACACAAAAATGATGAAGTAAATAAACCTTTTCGAAAGCACATAGAGTCTGACCGAGCCTGATTACATATTTTTAGATAAATAAAAATAAAATATTGCGAAAACACGTATCACGTACTTAAAAAACATCCTCTTATTTCGTCTCTGGCATACCATAAAACCTGTAACGCGTGGCGTAGTCGTCGTGTTGAATATTTTTGCTGCAATAAATCATTGTTCACAAAAAGGGTTTATTTGCTTTATCATTTTAGTGTACTTGGCATTTCAGAATGAAATAAATATGGGTCTAATTATATACGGCTTGGGCGAACGACGGCTCAGAGCAGATACCGATTATAGTTAGACCCATATTTATTTCATTCTGAAAGCGATGCAGCGAGTACACAAAAAATGATAAATCAATTAAACCTTTTTGTGAACAATGATTTATTGCAGCAAAAAAATTTAACCCGATGACCAAGCCACGCGTTACAGGTTTTATGGTACGGCAGAGACGAAATAAGAGGATATTTTTAAGTATAGTTTTTTCACTCAAATAAGCTCCGTCGGTATGATCTATTAATAAAAATAACCCCTTAAAAAGACCATTGCCTGCAATAAAACTATTAACGGTAGTCGGGAGGGCACGGTCGTATTGTAATGTATAAGTAATAGGGCCCATATTTAATTCATTCCGAAAGCGATGCCGCCAAGTACACAAAAATGATAAAGTCAATAACCTTTTCGAATGCACATAGCTTCGGACCGAGCCTGATTACATATTTTTAGATAAATAATAAAAATACATTGCTAAAACACGTATCACCTACTTACAAAACATTCTCGTATTTCGCCTCTGCCTACTATAAAACCGGTGGCACGTGGCGTAGTACTAGAAACTCGTCGGGTTAAATATTTTTGCTTCAATAAATCATTATAAGTAAAAGGGTTTCTTTACTTTATAATTTTTTGTGTACTTGGCGGCATCGCTTTCAGAATGAATTAAATTTGGACCCATATTTTTTTGGGTGCCCCTGTATATTGTTGGTATGCAGTATTATAGGCATTCGGTCTGCCTATTCACTAAACTTTAATTAAAAGTCTCACACGAAATACCTACTGACCAATCGACTTTTTATCATCACAATCATTTTAAATTATTTTTAATTTACCGAAATTATCACTTCATTAAATTTAATGGTGAATATATTTAGTTTAATGGGGCCCATGAGAACCTATGATAGGTAAACGTGTACACATGTATTTTTTATTACCTTTTTATTGCTGTAATTGCTCGATCAAGATTATTACCTACTTTTTGTTTGGTTGACATTAGGAAAAAAATAGGTAAAGAATAAACTTAATTAAT
>JACEGR010011802.1:0-13653 GCA_014170235.1 Listronotus bonariensis | reverse complement strand
AAAATATTTAAGTTTCAAAATTTCTTTTATTTAAAAAGTTGGAGAACAACAAACCACTCTGTATATGAGAGGTAAGTTTAATACCAAGGCTGCAGTATAGGCAGTCATAAAGACTAATAAATGCGTCCAAATTTGCCGAAAACCGCATTAAAATATTTTTTGTAGTCTTTGAGAAAATTTAAGTTTAAACTTTTACCTAAAATTTAAAATATTCCATTCGAATGTCCAGCAGTTTATTTCCGATGTGCCAGTCTTAATCAATAGAAATAATAATAGAACTGTGGACACCATGTGATACCAAAACGTAAGGTAAAGGTGTTTGTCTGGCAAAAGGATCTAAAAGTGATTAACATTTGAAAAATGTGAAACTTCGTAATTTGTCCTAGTGTAATATACAGGTAATTAACCAACTACTAGTTAAAATTAAATTAAGGTGTTTTAAACAATCCACATCTTAAAAATAACACGTAACAGTTGAGAAAATAAATACTTGCGTCAAGCGGACTAATGAACTATTTTCTGAAAATATGTCGGAAAACTATATTATTGTTTTTAACATTTTTTCGGTATCTTGTATAACTCTTTGTAACTCTTTTTATTAACCTATTACAGTTTTAGTAATGAGTAAGTAAAAACAACTGAAATGAGTCAGAAGAAGAGATACCATGTATATGGAAAAAATTTTACCGGTCAAAGTAGATAAAATATACTTAGGTAGTTTGATTTCTAGGATCAAGACATACCTACAGGTTTGGTCAGATTTAGCAGAACTTGTTAACTAACGTAACGTAAACGTATGATAAGCCGATTTATGTATACTCTGCCTCGGATTACTTACCTGGTCTATAAAATCCACACAGAGATTTATGTGACTTTTCCGTCCTTCCTTGTACAGGGTTTTCATTTATATTTTGCCAACCACTTTTAAGTAGGACCTAGGTTAGAAAAAAATGTTTTGTATAAAAGTTTTATACTTTTTCATCTAGTATTAATTTTTGAGCATAACAAAAGAAACAAATTAAGATCAAAAACTTAAGAAAAATGAAGAGGTAAACTTTTTCTAAATAGAATACCCTGTAATAATTTTATTAATTAGTGGTAATGGAAAATTATTGTTTTTTAAAATGTCTCTTACTTTATTTAATGTTTCTTGTCTGTATTCAGGTGATGTCAACTGAATTGCCCTGTCAGCTAGGCCCTTTATGACGCTATGTTTTTGATTAGATGGGTGGTTTGAATTGTAATTTAAGTACCTCCCAGACCAGGTTGGTTTGGTGTACCACATTGTTTTAAGTTTTGGGCTGTCAACATTTCTTGTTATAGTCAAATCTAAAAAATTATTTTATTATTTATTTCAGTTTCTAGAGTGAATTGAATTTTTGGGTGAGAAGAATTAAATTTGTTAAGAACTTCATAAATTTGATCTTCTGGGACAGCTGCAAGGCAATCATCGACATACCTTTTAAAGAATAATATTGGAATACCCAAATTACGCATGACATCACCTGAATACAGACAAGAAACAAAATAAAGTAAGAGACATTTTAAAAAACAATAATTTTCCATTACCACTAATTAATAAAATTATTAAACAAAGAATTCAAAAATTTTATAATAAAGAGGCCTTCACTACCAAAAATGACAACTTAGAAAATAAAAAATATATCGCCATGCCATACACAAACTATTTGTCGGAAAAAATTATATATATTTTAAATAAACACAATATTATAGTATGTCACAAAGGACACAACTTAATAAGTCAATTTTTACAAGATTAAAAAGTCAAACACCCCAAAAGAAAAAATCAAATGTCGTTTATTCCATCCCTTGCTCTAATTGTCCAAAAAATACATTGGTATGACTACCCAACATCTAAACAACAGATTAAATGGTCACAAATACCAAAAAATGCATCTACAGCTTTACATAAACACGAAATTGAAACAAAACATTCTTTTAATTACACAGAAACAAAAATACTTGATCAAGATAAAAAATACCAAAAACTAATGGTAAAGGAAATGATCCATATAAAAAAGAAAAAATTGTGTAAACAACAAAAAAGACATTGAAAACTTAAGTCAAATTTATTACAATTTAATAAAATAATAAAAGTATCTATCTCAAACATAACATAATTATCTGCACTACATAGGATTAAGATTACATTTTTTGAAACCGTATTAACACAATTTTTTAAGTTAATAAAAAATTAACTGAAATTCTTATCCTGCCGACTACCAACAAAACAGTTGCGTTAATATCTAATAAATAATATCTAATATAAAAGGTATGTTTTCAAGGTGCGTATCCCATTATTTTATTTTATTAGTTTAATGTTTTTAAAATATAATTTTAATTGTCTTATGTCTACCTTTGTGTCAGTTTTGTTATATAAATATAAGAATTTTAAATGTAAAAAAATCATCCATTTAATATTTTGTAAATAATTATTATTGTTTTAACTCGTTTATTATTTTGTAGGAACATGCCAAAAGACTATCATTAAAATAAATAAATAGATCTTTGAAAAAGCCTTCCATGTAAGGCGAAACGTCAGAAAATGTAAATTATTGTATTATAACAATATATATATATATATATATATATATATATATATATATATATATATATATATATATATATATATATATATATTGTTACAGACTTTCAAAAATGTGTTTAGGTTATAGAATTTTAGAGAGTTAGGATCATTTAATTTAGTTTGTTAATTTATTTAAATAATTTACCTTAATTTTTCCAAGTTCTTTCATCACTTTCGAAGGTTTCCGAAAACGCCCGAATTATCTATTAATAACTTTTATGCCATCATGTACTATGGAATTTTCACGATATTTCTCGAATATTCTAGATCATTCTTTACTCTTCCACCATACTATAAAGGGCGACGGGAAACCTCGGATCAGTTAGTACATATTCGACTTTTGTGCTGTAAACTTCGAGACATTGACAATTTAAGATTTTGCCGTTATTGTAACCATAGTTACGTTACATTGACTAATAAGGGTATAATAATTAATAGTTTAAAAAAACACGCTTTTATATGCAACCGAACTAAAAATTAGAAAATAATTTTTCATTAAAAAAATATTGTCATTTCATAGTAAAAAGCGTGGGGTGCATTTTACTATTTTTCATAACTTTTCCATCATAGATATTTGCAAATATAATAATTAAAACATTTAATATATTTATCACCCCACGCTTTTTACTATAAAATGACAATATTTTTTAATGAAAAATTATTTTCTAATTTTTAGTTCGGTTGCATATAAAAGCGTGTTTTTTAGTTTTTAAACTATTAATTATTTTTCATTTTTTAGTTTCTGCTACTCTTGACAAAATGGTGAAAATTTTTTTTAATGAACAAGAGTGGCAAATTTTAAAATTTTTCCAACTGATTGCAACTCACTAAAAAATTTCTTCTTCATTAAGTAGCAAAGTTTGAAATTTTGCCAACAGATGGCAATCCAGGCAATGTTTGGACCGTTGCCAATATATTGCAATCATAAAAATTGAACACCAATGGTGCAACTAACCCAATTGTGTAAAAGAACTTATTAATTTTTATTGTTCATAAAAATTGAACACCAATGGTGCAACTAACCAAATTGTGTAAAAACTAAAAAAATTCTTCTTCATTTAATAGCAAAGTTTGAAATGTTGCCAACAGATGGCATCCTAGGTGTTGTTTTTATAATATAATGGAATTTTTTTCCTGGCGATCCAAAAAAGATAACGGGATACTGTTTGCAGATTATTGCATTGTCATGTTTCCTTAATACGTGTGCAAAGTTTCAAAGAAATCGAATAGCTGGAAGTTGGTTAAAATTAGGCTCAAAGATTCCGTTACATAGCCAGATAGTTACAACCCAAGTTAATAAAAAGCGTGTTAAAAATTGAACACCAATGGTGCAACTAACCCTATATTTTATTGTTCATAAAAATTGAACACCAATGGTGCAACTAACCAAATTGTGTAAAAACTAAAAATTTCTTCTTCATTTAATAGCAAAGTTTGAAATGTTGCCAACAGATGGCACCCTAGGTGTTGTTTTATAATATAATGGAATTTTTTTCCTGGCGATCAAAAAAGATAACGGGATACTGTTTGCAGATTATTGCATTGTCATGTTTCCTTAATACGTGTGCAAAGTTTCAAAGAAATCGAATAGCTGGAAGTTGGTTAAAATTAGGCTCAAAGATTCCGTTACATAGCCAGATTGATAGTTACAACCCAAGTTAATAAAAGCGTGTTAAAAAACGAAGGCACGTGTTTTTATACGAGGTGTTTTGGAACAATATATATATATATATATATATGTATATATATATAATATATATATATATATATATATATATATATATATATATATATATATATATATATATATATATATATATATATATATATATATATATATATATATATATATATATATATATATATATATTATATATATAATATATATATAATATATATATATATATATATATATATATATATATATATATATATATATATATATATATATATATATATATATATATATATATATATATATATATATATATATATATATATATATATATATATATATATATATATATGTATATATATATATATATATATATATATATATATATATATATATATATATATATATATATATATATATATATATATTATATATATATATATATATATATATATATATATATATATATATATATATATATATATATATATATATATATATATATATATATATATATATATATATATATATATATATATATATATATATATATATATATATATATATATATATATATATATATATATATATTATATATATATATATATATATATATATATATATATATATATATATATATATATATATATATATATATATATATATATATATATATATATATATATATATATATATATATAAATATATATATATATATATATATATATATATATATTTATATATTATATCTTTAATAGTTTCCAGGATTATGACCAGTTAAATCTGAAAAATAGTAGACATAATTTTCATTATACCTATATAGGTACTTTCATGGCTTCTGCTTTGAAGAATTATCCAGTATAATTCCTCCACTCACTGTTCCTAACAAAAAACTCGTGGTGCCACGCGTATGCATCCCTATACAGTCCAACTTGACTGGCCCCGAACTTCCCACTTTGTTGGTTTTTTATCCTTAGAGTTTCTAGAATGTGGAACCTGCTGCCCGCGGAGGTTTTTCCTTCCCTCCAAATCTTCAAGTATTTAATAGTAAATTCACGTAGTCGCCCCAGTGCGCACTAAGCTCGAACTCTGGCAATGCAGTGCAAATTTTCATATTCACGCAGAAGAGTTGTTCTTTGTCGAGCAATAAATGTGCGTGTTCAATGAATATGCTCGCACTCTGAGCGATCAGTTTTCGTATTTACGGTGCTGGTATTACATTCGGGGAATTCGAGCTTTTGTATTAACCGTTATTTTTGGAGGTGCCGCAGATGGTAACTGAACGAGCTCGGTGGCAATGCGCATTTTCTCGGTTTGCTCTTACCACAGAAAAAATATCATACCGATTGATTCTGAGATAGAACGTTGTTTTAGGGCCCAAATACTCTATTAGGTGGCGCTAAGTAGGTATAACGAATTAGCTATTTTTGGTGGAATTTTTAACTGTACAATTCTTCACAAAGATCACCTCATTCAACAGTGTTGCCAGCAAATAATCTACACCCGAGCTTTGCGTAGTACCAGCTCGCTGCTGTAAAGTAGATAGAATCAGGGTTACCACAACTAGTACATTTGTACTAGATCTAGTACTTTTAATAGAATCTAGTGATCTAGTACGTACTGATCAAAATCTAGTATTTTTTTAAAATTAAGTGGCTGTGTGATGATTTGGAATTTAATTTAATTCAGTACGTAGAATTGAAAGAAAAGAACGTGAGGACCTTTTTTTTTTTGCTCTTCAACATTATTTTGATTGGAAAAACAGCTACAATAGTACCTTTGAGAGAAAACAATAATTGAAATTGAAAGAAAGCAAGGTGAGGACTTTTTTTTTTGCTCTTCAAATTATTTTGATCGGAAAAAACAGCTACAAATGGGACAATGGGACCAAAAGTGTTACTGAATGTTAAAACTATTTTTAAGCTTTAGCTTATTTGTGAAATTTAGTACATTTTAGTACATTTATAAAAATCATTATGGCAACCTTGGATAAAATCGCCAATCGCCATGGCAACAGATAGAGCTTAGACAGAGAACGAACGTCCGCGTCTTTTTCCACGCGTTGGCAAATATTATTTAATGTAATTTCGAACCTAGCATTTTGCATCGATATGCCTTTGATTTTAGCCGGTAGCAATCTAAAAATATTAATTGGGCGATAGGTGCAAAATAGTAATTTTGCGATTCATGTGATTTTTGTATGAAAGTAGTTTCAAAATATTTAAATGTCAGTTAAAAATATAAGAAGTAAGAAGTTTGCAATAATAGAAAAACATTTATTTTAATTTTCGTATTGTGTCGTTTTGTGGGTTTTTATAAATATTTTTTTTTATATCTGAGTTGGTTTGGTCTTATACAGTTAGGATAGGTGTTACAAGAGGATAAATGAACCAAACATTTTTGAATTTTAAATTAACATTTTGAGTAAACTGGTCGCATGGTCTAAAACTGGGAAATGCAAAATTCTACTCCGATTGGGGTTATACAGGGTGAGTAGTAACTAAAAATATGAAAAATATGAAAAAGTAAAATACTTTTATCCAACACTTACATATAATATCTACATAATTGATCAGATTTTGAGGATATAAAGTGTACTATAAGTCACTAGTGAGCTAAAGTACCCTTTAGCTCACTAGTGAATTATAGACTTTAGCTCACTAGTGACTTATACTAATTCTTTATTACTTCCAACATTTCAAAAAATACAAAATTTTGTTGCTGGTGTTGACAATGACAAGTAACAAATAATGGATGACGTTTTCAAATTATTTTCGATATTAAAAACGATTTATACGAAAGTGTTTGATAAAATTTTGTATTAGACACGTGAGTTATTACATAATAAGTCACTTAAGAAAATTACCTCTCTCGCCCTTCGGTCTCGAGAGTTAAACTTTTCTTGCGTGACTTATATGTAATATAACTCACTTATCTAATAAATAACTATTATATTTGTATGTGTACATGTAGAGAAAATTTGAGGTTAAAGCATTAAAGTAAAAAAAAGGTTTTTGCCATTTTTTACATAACGCATTAAAACCTAATTACTGGACAAAAAGGAGCAATAAGAAAATTAAAATACGGCGTTTCTTAGGAAGTTCTTACCAAACGGAAAACTTTTTATTATTAACTTTACAAAATAAGTGCCTCCTCATAAAAAGTCCTGCTTGATGAGAAAATACTTTTTCACAAAAATAATTGTATGTTGAATGTACAGGGTGGCTTAAAAAGACTTGTCATCAAATTAATATATAGGGTATTTTCTTACTACGGCTTGATACTTTAAAGGGTGCTATGTCATTTTCTAAAAAAGCTTTTTATATGTCCCGAGTAGCTTCGTTTTTAAAATACATAGAATTAATATATATATATATATATATATATATATATATATATATATATATATATATATATATATATATATATATATATATACACGACAAGTTCCTATAAAATTTTTCCGTTCAAGCCCCCTGCGGAGATATGATCCCCTAAAGGGGGCAGCTAGAAATCGATTTTTCGTGAATAACTTTTAAAGCGCTCTGTATAATTTGATAATATTTTAGTACGATGCATACTAGTAAAGACCTCTTAAAATAGTGCCCTTGAAACTTATGTCGCTTTTTAACTTTAAACTTTTCTTGCGTGACTTATATGTAATATAACTCAACTTATCTAATAAATAACTATTATCCAACACTTACATATAATATCTACATAATTGATCAGATTTTGAGGATATAAAGTGTACTATAAGTCACTAGTGAGCTAAAGTACCCTTTAGCTCACTAGTGAATTATAGAAACCCGTAGTTACCAACAAAATGCATTACAACCAAACAAGCTTGCTTTCCAAAAATACAAAATTTTGTTGCTGGTGTTGACAATGACAAGTAACAAAAATGGATGACGTTTTCAAATTATTTTCGATATTAAAAACGATTTATACGAAAGTGTTGGATAAAATTTTGTATTAGACACGTGAGTTATTACATATAAGTCACTTAAGAAAATTACCTCTCTCGCCCTTCGGGCTCGAGAGTTAAACTTTTCTTGCGTGACTTATATGTAATATAACTCACTTATCTAATAAATAACTATTATATTTGTATGTGTACATGTAGAGAAAATTTGAGGTTAAAGGATTAAAGTAAAAAAAGGTTTTTGCCATTTTTTTACATAACGCATTAAAACCTAATTACTGGACAAAAAGGAGCAATAAGAAAATTAAAATACGGCGTTTCTTAGGAAGTTCTTACCAAACGGAAAACTTTTTTATTATTAACTTTACAAAATAAGTGCCTCCTCATAAAAAGTCCTGCTTGATGAGAAAATACTTTTTCACAAAAATAATTGTATGTTGAATGTACAGGGTGGCTTAAAAAGACTTGTCATCAAATTAATATATAGGGTATTTTCTTACTACGGCTTGATACTTTAAAGGGTGCTATGTCATTTTCTAAAAAAAAGCTTTTTATATGTCCCGAGTAGCTTCGTTTTTAAAATACTAATTAATTATATATATATATATATATATATATATATATATATATATATATATATATATATATATATATATATATATATATATACACGACAAGTTCCTATAAAATTTTTCCGTTCAAGCCCCCCTGCGGAGATATGATCCCCTAAAGGGGGCAGCTAGAAAATCGATTTTTCGTGAATAACTTTTAAAGCGCTCTGTATAATTTGATAATATTTTAGTACGATGCATACTAGTAAAGACCTCTTAAAATAGTGCCCTTGAAACTTATGTCGCTTTTAAGTTTGCCAGGGACGGACTAGTTTTCGCACATTATTGATAATATTTTTTACGCCCTGTATGGTGAAGACACAAAAAATATGTTTTTGGGTAGTTTAAACCTTTTGCTAAAAAAAAGGTACTCTTGTTTGACATCGATAAAATGAGCCGTTTTCGAGTAAAAATTATAATACATTGTTTAAAAGTCAACACAACCAATTGGTAAATAACGTTTTAAAATTGGTTCTTCGCCGAAAATTAATAAATGTTTTTAAAATGTTTTGAACCGTACTAACAACAAAAAATGGCTTAAGTGTGCAAACTAAGCTCCTTACAGTTATAAACAACAATGAAAATCATTAAAGTCTGATAAGAAATATTAAAGATATTAACAAATAACTGAAGTATTTTAAAAAAGTTTAACATCGTGCATCAAGAAATAATACATTTCATACCTATGTTTTTATAAACTTTCTTTCATCAAATTAGCTAGGGAAATACACCTTTATATTTTGTAGGGCAACACCCTGTATAAAAATACAAACGAATATAATTGTTTTTAAGAATTTTTTTATTGATTCTCAAACACATGCAGTTGATTCGCAAGTCCTAAAATTAATCTTTGTTAGGTAAAGTTTACATAAAACTTTTAAACACATATGTTCAGTAATTATTGCCAAATGGCTCAACTGTAAATTGTTTATTTAAAATGTACTATTTTAATACCTGTATGCACTTCAATTATAAATCAAATAGCAAAATAAATTTCAAAACTTTAGTTCTTGCATGGTAATAATTTATTACGAGTAAGGAAATTTTGTTCTCATGATATAGGTTTCTAAACCTGACCGTAGACGGTCATGAGCAAATGTGAAAATAAACTTTATGATTCAGATTTACTTGTAAATTTTATGAGTGGATGGTGTAATCAATTTAAACAGGTTAAAACAAGGTGTTACTAAATTTTGTTAAAAAAATATAACGCCAGATTCTAGATCTCAAAATGTAAAAAAAACGTTTGTTTAACAATTAATGGTCCGGAAATGTTCCGTTTTCATAATACAAAGTGTTAACTTTTTCGTCATAAATAGTTTTTTGGCATTTATCAAATACCCTTTAAATTTACATTAATAAGAAAAAAATTTGGTAAACACAAAAATAATAATAAGTTACATTTAAATAGGTTATTCCATTCCATGCCTTTGGAAAGTTAAACGTATTAAAAAATACCTTGACAAAAATAAAGAGTTATCTTGCTGATTTAAGCTCACGTTGAAGTTGATCACAGCACTCGCTGCTAAAACTGTCGCTGAACTGACAAGTAAATCTAAACCGGGGTATACATGGTCATGCAAAACTGTCACATCTGTCAAAAAGCCAAAGCTCGCGCGCAAATTTGACCGTGTGTATTAAAAAACTGCCACATCTGGCTTGGCATGCGATTCGATCTCCGAGTTTGATTTTTCATGGCGCGCGTCGTGCAAACTTGTGCATGTGTAGGACACGTCAGTTAACGTTTCAGTTTAGGTACGTCGTTTACGGGGTTATATTGTTGGTTTTGAGTTAATAAAATGGCTCTTTGGCGCCAGGAAGATGTATTGCGTGATTTTATAGATATGTACCAAGACCAAGGTTATCCATGCTTTTGGAAAGTTAAAAGTAATTAATACATTGACAAAAATAAAAAAACTTTTCGCTGAATCACGCTTATGATTAAGTTGATCACGCCACCAGCTGCCAAAACTGACGCAGAACTGACATGTACATCTGAATCGTGTGTATCAGAGGCTTCATTTGACATTTGCGTTCATGCAAGTGCGTTTCAGGTTTGCATGACCGTGTATACCCCGGATAAACCGTGTGTAGCGAAAGCTTAATTTTACATTTGCTTGCCCCCAAAATTAAACATTTTGGGTACTACTGGTACCCAACTGACTCCACACACTTCCCAAACATCAATTCACCGCCACTTTTTTTCATTCGCGTTTCTGCATTTATTTAAGCAGATTTTGGAGATTCTACTTGACACTGACTTACCACCTTGCAGCCCCGTCACTTGTTTGTCACTTCAGTGCGCGCCTTGCCTAAGACTACAGCTACGATATCAAGCGTCAGCGGCGAGCGGAGGGTGTACGAGCGCTGCTTTTTACCTTTGTGTTAGCATAAAAGAATTTGTATTTTTAAATAAGGCGGCTGCAATATACGTGAGAAAAAAGCACTGCCGATTGCCGCTTGAACTAAAGAATATTATTAGCGGAACGTTTCTAATGTATGTACACCGGTTTCAAAACGTCGTTTACCACAATATATCGTAGCCAGTACCGGCCACAACTACTTTAACTAACCAATACAGAGATTTGACACTTTCCGCTTCCGCTTGGTATCGTAGGCGAGGCCTAAAACGCACTACATACAAAAATATTGGTGAAATAAATTGCTGCCATTTATTATAACAATTAATTAAAATAACGTATTGTTGTGTAAAACCCGCTTTAAAATTTTAAGTATAAAATAACGTGCAAGAAAGTTGCACACAGAAAATATTTCATTTTGGAAAAATGCCTTTAAAAATACTTGAGTTTAAATTTTCTATTTCAATAAAAAAACAAAAATATTTTTAAAAAATGTGACGCTAACATTAAAAAAATAAGAAAACAAACTTGCTTTGTTGTCTCCTGGAATTCCTAATTTTAAATTTTTACAACTTTTTTGAAAACATGGTAGGTGATGTCATGGTTTTATAAAATAAACACGTCCAGACTGTTTTGAAAAATGTTTTAGATTATTTTAAAAATATGTTTATGTCATATACTAAATTGTAGATGTTTACTAGATACATATTCTAAAATGTATTGCCCAGTTGTACAAAGCAGGTTTAAACTCAGTTCTACCGAACTGAGGTCAGGCCTTTGAACTTTCTGTAAAATCTCAATATTGCTGCCAGTGTCAAGGAACCACACCAAGGAGCATGGAGAAGGGGAGAGCAACAGTTGATTTACCCCCACCAATTAAGAAATGGCACACACCTGCGACTGGTGATTGTGTTCAGCGACCAAAAGAGCTCGTCAAAGTTTTATTTTATTCTTGCTTAACGTTGGTAAAAGGACGTGCTTGGTTAAAAGTATGGATTTATTTAGAATTTTTGTTTCAGTACGCACTTTTTACGTAACATTTTTGTGTCTGAATCAATACTATCAGCCAAATATCTTGCGAACTTTCACCGGTTTGATGGTTAACTTAACACAGCGGGATTACTCGTCATGCGCATGGGAGGTTGTTTTTCCGGCTTGCTATTGGCTGTTATAAATGTCAAAACTCTTGACTTTCACATGTTCAATATGGCTGATGTTTTGTGATTGTTGTGGCTGTATATTTGTTTTGTGTTTTATTCGGTTTGATTTTACGTGTGACCTGTGTTATAGATATAAATTATTGAAACAAAATTTGTGGAAATTTATGGGTTTTTTTAATAAATATATTTTTAAATTATTTACGTTGTTTTTTTGAATAAAAACAAATTAACACTTTATCTAGGATTTATTTATGTAACAAAACATTATATACATTAATATTTTATATACATCCGTAAAATATATTTAATGAATATCTTGCTGGAGGTAAAAGCACAATGAACCAATAGAGGATTTCTGTGCGTCACTCTCTATTTAAAAAATTTGCTTGAACTGTAAAAGTCAGACAAATGATCAGTTTAAAAAGTATTAATAGTGATAAAAATTATACTAAAGCGAAAAAATAAAAAGGCCTAAAGCCTAAACACTTAAAAAACTTAATAACTGACCCAGTTAAGGTACAAACCAAGATATAGAGTGTGTCTACTTAAGTTCGTACCATAAGGCAAACTTTTTATTAATTTTACGAAAAAATACAAAAGTATTTTATTTCAAAATAAGTATCCAGTAATGTGGAAACTTAAATTTTCATTGTTAGTTAAAACCTACAATCTTATCTGCTTCCTTATACCTAAAAAAACAAGTATGTAGATATCGAATAAAATGGACCAAGCACAGTGGCCTATGGAAACTGAAATCCTACTACGCTTTTTCTTAGTATAAGTAGGTAATATTAACTTAAAGACTATAATACCTTTCAACTAAATAGGATCAACATAAATCTAAAATTTATTTGGTTGGTAAGTTTGAGCATGCTATTTTCATATATTTCTTAAAATTATACACTTCTTTTACATTTAGTACCATTTTTTATGCTAAATAAGTAATCTCGCAATAAAAGTTTAGTTTTCAAGAAATAATTCTATTTAGATTTTTATTTTCAGTTCTCATTTCCCTAAAATTTATACCTATACATTTTTCCACATTAACCTATTCCAATCTAAGAAAAAAATAGTCTTCTACCAAATAGATTTTAATACACCATTAGCACTAAATTACCAATATTTAGTCATTAAAATATTAATAAATTTCAGTATAAACCACATTTTACACTTTTTATTAATGTTTTATGTATATTTACTCAATAAATCAATGTTTTTGAATATACCGCCGATTTTGACATTGGGAGTGCGTATGCGCATGCCCTGCCATCCCGCAGACCCTTTCTTCAAATTGTGCCACTTTTCCAAACGGCG
>JACEGR010011801.1:0-13663 GCA_014170235.1 Listronotus bonariensis | reverse complement strand
ATTTTCTGACTTTAATATTGGGTCCCGGAGAAAATATCGAATGAAAAAATATCGAACAAAATATTATCGTCGGAAATATGATCGAAAAAATTAATATCGAATTTAAAAAATATCGAATAGAAAAAATATCGAAAAAAATATCAAATAGATAAAATATCGACTTGAAAAAATATTGAATAAAAAAATATCGAATGGAAAAAATAGCGAGAAAAAAATAGCATGCAACGTGTGCCATTGTTGTTTATTGTCAACTTCGACATTCGGAAGGCTGGCACCGAGGTCTCTCGAGTCAATTTAATGCAAGGAATCCTTCAATTTGGCAATTTATAGATTGTATAAAACGAGAACAGAATTTGACCGAATTGAAAATAGCAAAAGCTATAGCAGGAGAAAGACCAGTCAAGAAACAAAAATACAAAAACAAACAAGAAAGACTTCATTTAGGTAGTAGTTATTTAAAAATAACGACCGTGGTGGCACTACCGCGTTGTCTAAAAGGTGCTGTGAAATGCAACTGCATGTTTCAGTGCTTGGACAACGTTGACGGAACAGGGGAACGATGGGTTAAACATCTAATAACCCGACACCCACGGTACTCTGGTATTTAGGCATAGACCTTCGTGGGATGTCAAAAAGATAAAAAAAAACTGTTGTCTTAAAAATTAAAATAAATTATGCATTTTAATAAGATATCGAAATATCTAATCTCGAAATATCATAAATATCGAAAACATTTCAAATCGAATAACAAACATAATATTAACCAAAAAGGTATGCGTTTTTAATAAATTCAGTTTTTCGCTATTTTTTCTAATCGATATTATTTTATTCGATATTTTTTCCAGTCGACATTTTATCCATTCGATATTTTTTATTTTGATATTTTTTCTATTCGATATTTTTTCCATTCGATAATATTTTTTCAATATTTTGTCATTCGATAATATTTAATACGATATTTTGTTTTCGATATTTTCTCCGGGACCCCTTACATTTTCTTCCCTTTGATACTCCCTAGCTTCACATCTGCAGTTATTTATCACTGTGCCTTTAGTCTCAAATTTTTTGATAGTCCTATCGACTGTTACTTTTCCGGGTATCGGTCTATTCGGATACTGAGCAGCGAACATGTCTGACACCTTTTGGTAACTATTTCCTTGATAGTACCATTTAATCATCAATAATTTTTCTTCAGTAGTATAACTCATGGTTAATCTTTTCACTCTACGATTTTTTGATTATAATAAAGCACTAAGTTCAAAATGATAACATTATGTCGCGCAACTGGTATTTTTATTGTT
Organism: Listronotus bonariensis; assembly: GCA_014170235.1. NCBI lineage: Eukaryota > Metazoa > Arthropoda > Insecta > Coleoptera > Curculionidae > Listronotus > Listronotus bonariensis. The sequence continues at coordinate 12,362 of JACEGR010011801.1, read as the reverse complement.
GTTCATAAATATGAGGCGATAATAATGTAACAATTTTTAAAAATATATTAGCATCTAACTAGCAAACGGGTTTACCGAAAAATCTAAAGTTTTTACCATGGACGTAGATTTGCATGCTCTTTAATAAACTTCAATAGAATTTTTCTCTAAAATAATTAGGGGAGCCAATAATTGACCCCATTAAATCACCCGATATAAACTTTTTTCATAAAATTGGCTTAGGAATAAGCCCCTGAAGCTTTTACCGCAAAGGAAACACCCAGCATATTATTGTCTTTTGATGTTAATGGAGTATTTGATAAATATCTAATTTTGAGTTGGGATTTTTTTAGAGGCACACTAAGCCAAGAAGATCCAAGATTCGGAAAGGGTCCAAATGTTTTAAGTTCGTCAATTGCAATTGTTGCATTGACCATGTCAATTATTCACAAACCAGAACTCTGGTCCAGACCTATCGTTGACGAAATTGTTATATTAGGTAAAAAATTATTAATTATTTTAAAATAACGTTTAGCTATCTTGAATGGTACTAATTCGAACAAAATAATTTAAATTTTAGGTAAAATTTTAAGCTTATTTTTTTAAAAGACTACAAAAATATTTAAGTGCGGTTTTCGGCAAATTTGGACGCAATTATTAGTCTTTATGATTACCTTCATTGCAGCTTTGGTATTAAACTTACCACTTTTATACAGGATGGTAAATATGACATTATTTTTTTTTGGTAAATATTGTTGTCCCGCAACTCTTTAAAATAAAAATATTGTTTGAATTTTTAATTATTTTTAATAATCAGATAACCATTTGTGACAAACAATTTTGGCAAGATTTTAATATTCTTTGTAAATTTATAAATATGATGTTTTTACCAAAAAGTGTCATTTTAGCGTTCTCACCCTGTATAACGCTTACTTTTAGTCCTATAAACTTTTACTGTTTGACGTTTTAAGCAAAAAGCAATATAGGTTTAATATTTGAAAAACTTTTATACAGGGTAGACAAAAAAAAGATCTATATGAAAAAGTAAAGTTTCAAATTTTTATAAAATTTCTTCATAATTCTTGTTTTCTTTTATGCTATAAACTACAGGATTACCTTTAATATGTTCCAAAAGTATTTTTGGAATCGAGAGATAAAAATACCGAAACGGTTTTTTATTTTTTATTCGCGTTGCTTAGTTTGCGTAATAATTCTCTTTAAATTGTATAGTTGTTTATTGCTTGGATTTAATATAAAACATTGTCGTATGAAAACTGTCTCCTATTTCAGAACCAGTTTCATCAAAACTTACAATATTTACTACTTGGGGTTTTGAGGTATGCCCAATTTGTTTCTGATGCTTGCCATGTTGCCAGGTTTACCATTTTTACTTTTAGAATTTATGAAAGCTAATTCTGTAGTGTATGGCATAAGAGAAAACAAGAATTACAAAACAATTTAGAAAAAAATTAACTTATACACATAGATTTACCTTTTGTCCACCATGTAGCTGTGCAACCCAATAGGTCTCTATGACGCTCTAATAACTGCAAATTTAGCATCTTGGGCTTCCCTACTATTATGAAAAACTAGTATAGAAAACATAAGGGACAAGGTAAAGTTTTTTTAACATTCTGTATATTATTTCATCATTAAAAAGATCTTTTAAAAAGCTTTACAAAATACCATATTTAATATATCTATTTCTAATAGTTGTGGAAATATAGCCATTTAAATTTGGATATAATTTCCATTATATCTACAGTCTCACCTTAGTACTGTAGGTAGGTATAATTGAAATTATATGTATTATTTTTCAGATTTAAGTGCTCATATTTTAAAAACTAATAAAGATAGATAAATCAAATGTGTCTCATAAAAAAAAGTTTCCCTTTTAATTTTTCTTGACTTATTGATTATTGATTATTGATCCATTATTTCTTGTATAATGTTTAAAAGATAATAGATAAAAATGTATGACACTTTAATACAGGACGTTTTTTTTCTATACCCCTTTTGATTATAGTTAAAAGTGGGTGGCCAAATATAAATGACAACCCTGTACATTTTTTTAAGGTTCGGAATTATATGAAGATAGTGTTAACGAGCTAGGATTTGACTTTAATCCTTGGGAAGATACGCTTGACATCTACAGAGTTAAGAAAGATTTTAAAATCGGAGTTGTCAAAGCCAACTGCGAACTTAGACATACGGATCAAAGAGGAATTATTGACGTGGCGGGATCTAGTGCAAAGAATCTTCGACAAGGTGAGCTAGATTAGGTATCAAACTGAAAAACAGCAACAGTCAAAAACTATATTTAAATACGTTAACATGTAATATGTATAAGTATGTGAAAGATCTAAATGTTTTGTATTTGTTTTTTTTTTTTAATGTGAGAACTAAATATAGCAACTACTGTTTTATTGTTTTTTAAAAAATTGTGTGAGTGATCACGAATTTATGTTTTAAAGACATAATATTCTGATGAAGTCTAATTTCGCCGAAACGTCAATTATAGAGGGAATATTTACATGACTTTTTAAGAAACAAAATTTGGCAAGGGTTTTTATTTAGGACTTTATTGCCCAAGAATTTTCAAATCAAAGAATATTACAGAAAGAAAGTCCAAGAAAACAGAATTTTTTTTCTTAAGTGTCTTAGAAAAGTAATAACATACTATACATATAGGGTGTCTCAACAGGTGCGGAAAACAGGTACCACAGATTCCTAAGGCTACAATATGACGATCTAACTCAACTTGCCTTAGTCAAAAGTGGATGATTTCGGAAATACAGGGTGTTAAAAATTTATTTTGCTTTTATTTTTATAAATCATTTTGGTAATAATAGGTGTATTGTCACAATATTTGGCTAGAAAGGTGAGAAATACAAATCTGCTATCAATTTGATTGTTAACTTAAGGGGCGCCACCTGTCATATCTTGAACAAATTAAAAATGAAATATCTTTTTGAACCACTCTGTAGGTAACTTTAAAAAAATATATTATTTAACATATTTAACATAATAAAGGTATTTTCAATAACGTTGATTTAGGCAACCATTTTTGAGATATCTGGATTTTAAAAAATCACTTCTTCTACGACCAGGACTAAGCTATACAGAGTGTTTTAGAATTAGATACTAATATTTTACAGTGTGAATCCTTACGTGATTTAAAAATAAAATTTTAAATTAACCTATGTCCTAAAAGACTTATTTTTTGAGATAGAGGGTGGTAAAGTTAAAAAAAAGCTTTATTACCACTCTGTATCTTAAAAGTTATGCCATGTAGGACATATGTTTATGTGAACATTTCTTCTTAAACTCACGTAAGGATTCATACTCTAAAAGATTAGCATCTTATTCTGAAACACCCTGTATAGCTTAGACCTCGATATACGGAAAATGATTTTTTAAAATTCAGATATCTCAGAAACGGCTGCCTAAATCAACATTTACCAAGTATACCTTTTTATGTAAAATATGTTAAATAATTTTTTTAAGTTACATACAAAGTGGCTCAAAAAAGTTATACCGTTTTTAATTTGTGCAAGACACCGTAGGTGGCGTCCTCTAAAGTTAACAATGAAATTAATAGCAAATTCTTATTTCTTATTTTCTAAAACCTCTTTATGCCGAATATTGTGACAATAGACAATATCAAAATGATTTATAAAAACTAAGACCTGAATAAATTTTTGACACCCTGTATCTCCGAAACCATTCACTTTTTGAATAAGGTAAGTTAGGTTAGATCGTTATATTTTAGCCTCCTCAGGAATATTCCGCACTTTTCAGAGACACCCTGTATATTTATTTTTATTTTAATATTCTTCAACGTTAAACAGTATTTGTAAATTTATACTTGTATAAGTTGTTGTTCTTACAATCAATTAAATTTTCTAATGTTAAATTGCGTGTACAAAGTTCAACTTTGCGCACGAAATCGGGTGAGCACAGTAAGTGCTTTGCGCACAATGGTAGAAAACATTTTTTTTAGGTATGGAAAGTTTCTTTGAGGAAAATACTCATGGTATTCTAGTGACCGAACCCCTAACGTTGGCAATGTGGGAACAACCACAAGATGAGGGGGAACCTCTTATTTACATATTTGATCCCAATCCAAGAAGTTCAACAGGGATGCCTCTCTTTTCCGGAACTGCTTGTGTGGTATCTTTTGTAAATGCCAAAATGGCATCGGACCATATTATAGGTAATTTATAATAATGTTTTAGACATCTGCTAGTTGGTGTATTCCTTTTTACCTTGTAGAACCGTTCTGAACCGTTCTCTGAACTGTCAATAGTGTCAAGAACGGTTCTGCAACATGAAAAAATGTCAAAAAACTGTAAAAGGAACACTTATAGTGTCGTTCCGGGTGGTTCTGGAGAATAAAAGGAATATAGCAATTGGTGTTGCTATATCGCGTATAATTCCCCTTACTTATAGTAGGGGAGGTAGAGCTATGTTTTTATACCAATTTTATGTGTTAGATAGTCAGCAAAATAAGCGTCAGTCGTCGCTCCTGCGGTGGAGTCAACAGTGGCAGTCGTTAAAAAAAGTGACAGAAAGTAATTTTATACCTTGTCAAGATTTGTGAGACAGTTTTATAATGAGGTTTTTATCAGAAGAACGGCTTCAAATTATATTATATGCTAAAATAATATAATACCTATATCTATTTCTAAACCCAACAAGAAATAAAGATATTTTTAAAATTTTTGACTTTGACAAATAAGTACCTGTGACCTGTGGCAGCCAGGTTTTTCAGGTGGAACTTTCCTTATGGTATAATGCAGTTTTTATTTAATGGAATCAGAACCGCAGGAAACCCTATATCACCGAATTCCTCGTGACAATATCTATCCATTGATATAAAAATAAACGAAATATTCCATTTAAAAAATACGTGACTGGTGCTGTCACTCTTTTTTTGTTTCAAATGTTTTTCTGATTAGAATATTAAATCCTATACAAAAAATACACGAAGTGGCTATAGTCGTTTTTTAAAAGTTCAAAAATAAGACCCTGTTTACTTTAAAATTGTGGCTACCAGTATCTAATTTAACCGTAAATTGTCACTTTACATATAAGAATTTATAAGAAATTCTTACAAATTCCGTTAAATCGTTTATTTAATTTTTAAAAACCTATTTACAGTTTATTCTCTACAATACACGAAAATAGGCCATAAACACGTTTAAGAAAAAAATGAATTTTGGCGCAGCATATTTATGGCGCCGACTGACGGTCTTTCCCCCATTAAAAGTCCAGCTGAAGGTTTTGTTATTATTTGGCAATATAAATAATCAACTGTATAAATTTCATGATGTATAAAATGAGTTTGTAATTAAATTTTTTTATATCTTTATATACGTGACTGACCTATGATTCACCATCTTCAATACAGCTGACTATTATTTTTTAGTTTTAAATCACCTGAGAACTGTCTTAAAAATTTTGACACGGTATAAAATTACTTTATGTAAATTTTTTTCCGACTTTTAGATGCTGCCATCGTTGAATCCACCGCTACTTAGGCAGCTGTTAAATATAAGAAAAATAACTGTAACTTATAAAATTTTCAGCCTGTATAAAATGACTTTTTAAATCGAGCACTACCTCTCCTACTATTACGAGAATCTTAAACTTAGCAATGTCAAAAATACTTTTATATTATACTTTTAAGTCAAGAAAGCTAGTTTAATAAACTTAAATAATGAAATATATATTTAGGCTTTAAGTTCGAGAATGTTTTTGGAAATACCATTTAAATATTACAATATAATTAAATTTGTTTCTAGGATGTATTTTAAACCCAGAAAAACGCGCAAGTGAATTTATCATAGTACCAGTAGAAATTGTGGTTGGGAGTGCCAGGACTATTAAAAAATTGCCTGAAAAGAGTCCTACAAGAAGTAGTATTAATATATTACCTAGGTGTTCAAAGTTGGTAGCATCAGAACAAAAGAAGAGATTAAGAAAATTGGTAAGTAGTTAATTTGTTATATCTTTAGATAATTCACGGAGGCTCAAAGCCTAAATACTACACGGAAAATATTTGTAGAACACAGTAATACAATTGGACGAAATAGTACAATTATTTGTAGTAAACTAGACGCTCGCTGCACATTGTGGCAAATAAAAATAAAGGTACTCAGGACACCTTTTGCAAAAGCCACTACTGAATGTTGTGCGAAGATTTAACTACAAGCAATAGTTAGTTTAGATTAGATTAGATTAGTCTTGAAGGTGGATTGAAATCCTCTAACACTGCAACCTGCTCAGGTTTATTGTGTATCCTCCATCCCTATGTTAGAGCACACTATCCAAGCCGATCTTTTTAATCAGTTTCCACAAGCTTAAAACTGGCTCCTTGGTAAATGTTGCTGCTTTAGATTTTTCCTCACCCAGCCTTGAAAACCGTAGACGACAAAGGGCTTTACAGAACCTATACAGCGTGTCTTCGAAAGTACTTATCAAATGGGAAATTTTTTAAACATTAACTTAACGAAATAAAGTACCTCTTCATAAAAATACTTAAAGATTGATGTACAGGTGGCTTGAAAATGACTTGTTTTCAAATTTAAATAAAGGTTATTTTCTAACTACAGTACCAAACTTTAAAGGGTGATTTCTTATGTCATTTTATGAATAACAGTTCCTATAAACATATGTCCGAAGTTGTTTCGTTTCTGAGATACAGATATATGTTAATTATTTTTTAAAAGTCGGTATTTTATAAATATCGTAAATACGAAGCCAGATACAAAACAAATGTACCACGGCAGTTAGAAAACCCTGTATATTAATTGGGTAAAAGTATTTTTAAGCCACCCTGTACATCTAACATACAATTACTTTTGTGGAAATGTATTTTCTCATCAAACAGGACTTTTGATGAAAAAGCACAAAAATATGAAGGTCGGGACGTGCCTAGTTGGACCGTATATGAATTCATACGCTGCGAACTACGAGCTTTACTGTTGGAATCTGTAAGAGAAAGAATTACACACGTCAACATTTGATCCGAGAAGGAACACCGAACCTGACAAGAGTATTTTTAGGTTTTGGGTCGCTAATTCCGAATCCGAAGTTGGTTAAGCTCTATCACGTCAGGTTCAAGGGCATTTGAAGGTCAAATCGACAAAATAGTCCGAAAATTCTGAAAAAAATCGTATCCATGGTTTTTGGATGGCTGAGTTCAAAGCCGCATTATTTTTAACATTTAGAAACATGTAAAGGTCGGAATTTAGCCGTCCAAAAAACATACGTATGATTTTTTCAAATTTTTCGGACCATTTTTGTCGATTTGACCTTTAAATGCCCTTGAACCTGACATGATAGAGCTAACCGATCTCGGATTCGGAATCAGCGACCCAAAAACCTATAAATACCCTTGTCAGGTTCGGTGTTCCTTGTCGGATCAAATGTTGACCTTTGTTATTATACCGGATAATTCCTTGGAGCAGTGGCCGTGGAAGTACCTATAAAAAGCGATAGATCCTATATAGCCCTATAATGGGCAAGAGAAGGAATCCTTTCTGTAAGCAAAGTGAACTTTACTAAGGCGAACAACTGTTCTTTAAATAAAATCAATTCCATTCCCCGAGAAAGGAAACAATATTTTAGAGAAAGAGTCGGATTTGGAATACATACAATAAATTAGAAAACAATAATAATTTTTGAGGCCAGAAGGGAAGTCCGGAGCTCTTTTAAAGCTTTCGTGGCTATGGGTATACCGGTATGGAAACCAAATCGTCGATCATAGACAAATCGTGCACTGAATCCCTTCCCCCAAATTGCTATTTTTTCTCCTAAAATTCATCGCTGCTACGAGTGTGCCGGATTGAGCAAAAACGAAATCAGGGGCTCGTGGCTTACACCGCTTCCGTCTTTCGTCGGAAAGTGACGCGAACAACACAAATTCCCCTCAGATATTTCCTATGTTTTTTATTCCCTTTGGTCGGCCAGTTTGTTTCCACACCTGTAGTCTGTTTATGCCAATTAAGGTTATTCTTAAATGTGGCCCTCACAAGATAAAATACAGGAAATTAGATATTTTACAAATAAATATGTAAGTAACTTGGGAAAAGCTAAGATACAGGGTGTTAAACTTTTCAAAGAACCTTTAAATTTTGAGAACACTTTTTAGTAAAATTTGTTAGACTATAACAATATTTAAATATGTATTTGCAATTGTTAGATAATTGCTAATAAAAAAATGGTAACACCTAATTTTTAAAAGAAAAAATTGCCCTAATGTTTCTGGTATGGTCCAGGAATAGACAATTTACCGAATTTTTTTCTGCATAATTAAGCAAGCTACGTAAAAATATTAAAAAAAAAAAGTTGTATTTTTAAATATTTCATTTAAGCAAAATATAAAAATAACAAGGAAAGTCAGTGGCGTACATTTTTGTCAATAATACTTGCTAAGATGCGTCCCACGCTAGGGATGTCAAATTTTGATTTCCGATATATCGATATTTAAAAATAGACGATATATTGTTGTCATCCTACCCACGCCGCCCCTGGTATAACTAATTAAAATTAAATAAAGGCTTAATTAACTTTTTTATTACAACAAATACCACAGCTAAGTTTTATCAAAATCGGATAAGAAATATTAAACATATAAATAAAAACCCCGTATTTTAGAAACAAAGCATTTCCGGACTTATGCTTATATGAACTTTTTTATAAAATTGGCTCGGGAATACGCCTTTTCAATTTTTTTATCGCACTAAGGAAACACGCTGTATAAAAAGGAAGAATTCTTAAATAAATCGTTTTTAAAATGCTCTAGGCTGAGGAAGACAGAAAGAGAAAAGAAGCCAAAAAGCAACAAATGATTGGTCGAAATGGATACCATCTCAAAGGCGCAGAAGCCATTTTAAGGGGATTTAAAAGTCAGAACTCTGAGTTCTATAGTTCAGAATCCAGAAACAAGCAGGACATACCAAACTGTATCGCATCAGGTAAGCTAGTGCCGTATTCTTATAAATACTAAAAAACGGATTTTTTTATTTTTCTTTTTGAGTTTTTCCTCAAAATAGTTACTTTCTTAACAAGTGCGCAAAGTGATGCTTTCCCGCACGCAAAAGCAGTTAGACGAACGCCGCGAAGCGAAGTTCGGATAACCTTTTAAGTGCGTTTAGGACACTTTGCGCAAGTGTTAGGAACAATATTTTTTATGAGTATCTTAGGAGAGTAAAAATATATTATTTTTATTCGAATATTTTTCAACGTCAGATAGTATTTGTCAGTTTTGACTTTTAGTTGTTGTTGCAATATACAATACCAGTTACATTTTTTAATGTCAGATTGCATGCGCAAAGTTCAACTTTATGCACGGGAGTAGAAAAAGATTTTTACGGAGTGACCAGCAAATATTGATGGGTTTTTGACAAAACATCGTAAGCGCCATTCGTCAATTTTGGGGGCAACGATTTTTTCTTTCCATTGAAGTTGGTAACCTCCTTTTAATGCAATTAAAATAAATTAGGCATTTTATTAAAAATATTACATGTAGCGCAAAACTGGAAAGTTTGGCAACAATGACAGTATCACTGTTCAATTTTACTTGCGCAGAAACCCTTGAATCTCAAAATTTGCAAACGCCGCTTAAGTTGTTTTAGAGACATTTCAGCGAATCTGCAATTTTTTGGTGCTATCATATCTTAGCAGCTAGTTAAAATGGAATTTTGCAAGTTTGTAGACTTATTAAATTTAGGCCGCGCATTTTATTGTAATAAAATTAAATGAGACAATTCATAAAAAAAAAACGAAAAAGATACGTGTAGCAAAAAAGGAAAATCTGGCAAGGGTGCAGATATTACAATTAAATTCTTCATGCCCGATACCTTCTAGATACCAAATTTGGTAAATGTAGTTAGGCGGTTTTAAAGATATTTAAGAGTTGCAGTACTTTTACTAACCCAGTATGCAAAAAATCACCAAATTTGTTTTAAAAATAACTTAATGAAAAGAAAAAGAAATGTTTCCCATAAAATTGACGAATTTTGCTTACGATGTTTTGTTAAAAACCTATACGTATAAATAAAATAAGAGTGCATTACCCACATTTATATATTTATAGATACAGCGTTATTTTTAAGCTTGTATTTTCCTTTTAACACTGTATAAAATGTAAGAAATTAATAAAGTTCTTTAAATAAAATTATGTCGTTTAAAAACTTTTACAATAAAAAATGTAGTGTAATAGTTGAAAGAAGTGTACCAAATTTTGTGCAAGAAGTGGTAGAAAAGTTATGATATTTTTTTCTTTAACAAATGTATATCAGAAAAAACAACTCGGATATAATTTTGTTTAAAAAATGTGTTATTAGTTTCCTACATTTTATACAGTGTTAGAAGGTAAATGCGAACCTTAAAATAACCCTGTATATTTTATGCTACCTAAAACGTGTGTGTAAATTTATGTAACATTTAATGCCAGCAGGACATGTTTAAAACAAAAAAAAAAAACTTATATTTTGGCCCTAAAAATAATTCTTAAATATATTTGTATTAAATGGTAAAACACCCTGTATATTATTTACGAGTAAAAGAGCCAGTAATTTTCGATTAAGTATTTTCCAGAGTAGGTGTGTGTTTTTTTCACTGCTAACCTGATCCTTGATTAATTATGATAATAAAAAAACACCTAAGTAAATAATGAGAACAGTTCTAGTATATTATATACCTAGGGTGGAAAGTGAGCTGGTATTTATAATGGCAGTGAACAAAATGCTATATATACCTCGGGTGAAAAAGTTATTATTTACCTCGCACATTATAACCCTCGGCGCTAAGCCTCTCAGTATATAAAAATGCTCGGTAAATAATACTTCACTTCTCACCCTAGGTATATAATATACTATTTTTTTACTATTTTTATTTATATTTTTTTTTAAATGGTAATATAATTGAATATGGGCTAAAAGTTGATTTTTTTCTTGTCAAACTACCTACTTATATACTGAAAATAAAACGGGTAACAAATATAAAAAAGGCCAGATTCTCATAAAAATATCCGGTTTTGATAACATCAGCAATATTTAATATCTGAGAAAATGTTTCCTAATTATATAGTTCTCTACAATTTTATAACCAATTAACATGGTATAAAAATGTATTTAGTCATAAATTATTAATTTTGTATTTTACTTTAAACCAAAAACATATAAATCAATTAGCACGCTAAAACATGCTCTCCACAAAAAAATATGGAATATTTTAGAAATAGTGTGACGTATACTTTAAACAGGGGGCACTTTAGGTCTTAGGACCTATTGCCATTGCCATATGAGCACTATCTTTTAAAACCACAGAATTGGTGGAATAAAGAAAGTATTTTTAGCATTTACAACTCAACTACAGAAATTATTTTCAGGCTTTACAAATAAACTGATTTAATTTAATACAGGTATCCGCCGTACTCGGGGTAGTTCATACCGGCCTAATCAGAACTCTTTTAGCACCAACTTCTACTTAACGACGTTTGTTTTTTAACCTTTAATCTAATTATCTGATTATCCGAGTGAATTAATTTCCTTGTAAATATAAATTCTCAGTTTCTTAACTAAGTATATTTAAGCCTGGCTTTGTTTTGGTTATGATTTTTTTATCTTTGGACAATCCACGAAGGCTGAAAGCCTAAATACTAACGTACCGTGGGTGTCTTAAGCAGGGTAAGAGGAAGTTTGTTAACACAGGACTTAAAAACTTGAAGATTTGGGGGAAGGAAAGACCTTCACTGGCAGTAGGTTTCACAGTCTAGAAACTCTAGGGATAATAAACGAACGGAATGGGAACTTCGGGGCCTGTCCAATTGGACCGTATAGGGATGCATACGTGCGGCACCACGAGTTTCTCTGTTGGGAGCTGCAAGAGGAGGGACTATACTGGATAATTCGTCGAAGCAGAAGCCGTAAAAGTATCTATAGAAAAGCGATAGATCTCCCACAGCTCGACGATGGGCAAGAGAAGGAAGTCTTTAAGTAAGTAAAGGATCGTTAATAAGACGAACAGCCCTTCTTTGAATGGCATTAAGAATGCTGAGGGTTTTAGGGGATGCCATTCCCCAGACATGAGAACAATATTCCAGAGAGGGTCGAATTTGGGACACATACAAAGTGTATAAATTGGAAGGGGAAAAATACTTTTGGCTCGGAAAAGAAATCCAAGCTTTTTGACGCCGCAGTGGCTATAGATACAATGTGTTTATGCCAGTTAAGGTTATTTTCAAATGTGACGCCCACAAGGTTAAATGGTTCCCCGCTCTGCAAAACTGACCTCCATAAGCAAGCAAATAAATCATAATCACTTACCTTAAAAGATTAACTAGAACAGGCAACTTATGCTGAAATGTTTTC
>JACEGR010011800.1:0-13668 GCA_014170235.1 Listronotus bonariensis | reverse complement strand
TTTGCCAGTTAAATCAAGGCAACAGTATGATCGGGAGTATGGCATATTTGGTATTTGGAAAGATGCGAACGCAATTCTTCAAATAACCGAAACCGTTTTAATAGCATATTTTCAGGAACTGGTAAGTTATTGATTTTATTTTAATACATATGTTTGTATAAACTTGATCTTTATTGTGAGAGAAATAAAATTGGATAAGCAATAAAATTTCCATATTACGCATTAGGGCATTATAAGCGGGCATTATCATAATGCCCGCTTATAATGCCCCTAGGTGTGATAGCAGGTATTTTTGCTACCATAACATATTCCGTTTCTAAGGTATTACAGATCAATAATAGATGGGTAAAACATAAATATAATAATTGTTAGTGAGGAATTGATATCTTTGTAAAACAATTGCATTCGCCAGGGGCGGGCTAACCCTTAGACTTAGACAATACTGCTAAATATGTTTACACCTTGTATAGTAAAGGAATAAAAATACTATTTCTGGATAGCTTAAGCCCTAAGCTTAAAAAAGGTAGTCCTGTTCAATATACAAAAATTGAAGCATTTTTAATAACAACCACAGTTTGCTTAAATAGAGTTGTATTGAATAATATTCTGGGTCGGTAGGTAGGGCTTTTTCTAATCTTATGCATTCCCTAGCTCTACATTTTTGAAAAATATGGAACCTGTAATTTATGTAACAAGTGCATAAAGTGACACTTTTTTTACGAATGGGAAGTTTGATAGCACGAGCCGACATCGACAGTCGACTGCGGCAATCCCATGAGTAAAAAAGACACTTTATGCATGTGTTACATACTATATATTTTTGCCACGACCGTTTAAAAATTTACCATTTTATACATGTTTTTATTTATCTAAACTTATTCATTTTAATTTTTGCAGCACAGCCATTATATTGCAAAAAATCATAGCCTCCCATATTTTTTTAAGAGACAATTGTCCTCTTTATAACTATGCAATTATTATTTTAATTTTAGAAAATTGTATGTACTTACTTTTTTAGAAATAATATAAAACAGTATAAATTCCTTTTCAGTTTCTTAGTCATCCAAATTCATTATTACTATTATTTTTCAATAATTTCTATAAACTTTATTCGCAAACTATCATATTTTAAAACTAGTGACGCATAAACTAAAAAAAAAAAAAATGACGAAATCAAAGGTAACTTGACCATTTGGTTCAGTTGATGTCGCGTTTACTGTTACATTGCATAAATTGATATTTAAGTTTATTGTAGTAGGTATTGAAACAAAACACTAATTCAAAGTGTGAAAAGCTTCAAAGTGTTAAAAAAGTTATTTATTTTAACACTTTATGTAGTGTACTAGAATAGGGTACTTTACCTTCATGTAAACGATTTAAAAAACAGCATGTTTTTTTAACTTTCGTGAAAAAACGTATTTTTTTTATTTCACTGCAATTGAAAAAAATCTTACTATTTTTTTTAAGTACAAACTAGAACAGAATAACCTAATGTTTTTAAATGTCGTAAGGAAACAAAAATTGTTTTTTTTTGTCAAAAACGCTTCAATTTATGGACATCGAACAAAAGTTCTTTTAGCTTAGGGCTTAAGCTATTTAAAAATACTAATTTCATTATTTGGCACGAAGACATGTCACGCAAAAAATGTGTTTTATGAATTAAGTTGTTATCTACTACTTTTGGTTTAGCAAGAAGGACCCTAATTTTTTATCCTTAATTGGACACTCCGTTATATTTTTACCTATTTGAATAGAAATGCCATTTCGAATATAATGACACTTCAATTGCTATTTACCTCTACACATTTATAATTTTTAATTTAAAAATCTTATAGAGTGCCATGAATATTATAAACTAATAAATTTTAAAATAAGTAGTCACGGTTAAATAGATAGTACACCTATTTTTACGTGATACCCTGGTTAAAAATTTACAATCTATAGAAGTTAGATGTCAAAAAGTGGCAAATATAGTGTCATTATACTCGGAATAACATTTTCTTTTAAATAAGTAATAATATACTGGGTGTTCCATTTAAAATGAGAAAGTTAGGGTCATTTTCGGCTAAACCGAAAGTGATAAAAATATCGTAATGCGTGAAACAATGTATATTTATGTGACATACCTACCTACAAAATTTTATTTTACTATCTTAAAAATAAAAAAGTTATAGGGGTGAGCCACCGGCTAGGGACCGCTGCTAGGGACACCCAGTATAGCTATAACATCGTAATTGATAAAAGATGCCTTTTGGTAATTTTAACACACTGCTATATACAGACTGTCAACCACTGATCTCGATGTATTGCTAATGTTACCACCTGCGCGAAACAAAAGTTACATTTCATGGGCGAAAAACCGGTTTGTATGCAAGCCAGTTGAGGGTAAACGCACCCGGACCCAAACAAACTATTCGCATTATAGGAAAGAATGTGTTGACCGCGTCCTGGTTTTCTGTTCGAAGTACGGTAGCTAATGAGCGTTACGGTCAGACCGCGGACGAAGGGTACGGGGTGCCGGTATTTGTATTTTGCCACGGCTTTTAAGTGCGCATGTTCGTCCACCCACTGCGCGCGGTCGTAAAATCCGAAAAATGCTTCTTGCCACTGCGGATCTAAATGTAGGTTATCTATGCTGTCAACGGATGGAGTTAACAAGAGGAAAATGGACCAAAAATTTAATTTTTCGAAAAAGTCATTTTTCAAAATATCATTAAAAAAAATCGTTTGGAATAGCATTTTGAATAACTTTATTAAAGTTACAGGCCTATCAAAAAGATTCATGAAACTGATTTTGAAGTTATCAAAAGTTAATTATTTTAAATTTTTATAATAAAATGACCTAAAAAACTTCTATAACTTGCTTTTCTAACACCTGCTTTCCCTGATATTCCTACAAAACATGATTTTTCAACTGTAAACGCCAGGTTACGTCAAATTATGGATTCAATAAAATTTTGTATTATGGTTGTATGGTGGCAAACCCTATATACCAAATCAACATGTTCTCTTCGTGAATCTTTTTTTTACAAGCAAAAATTTTTATGAAGAATGACTTTTTTCGAAAAATAAAATTTTTGGTCCATTTGTCCTCTTGTTAACTCCATCCGTGGACAGTCTGTATAGTATTTTGGCGGTAATCTTTTAAATGTCTTATATTATTTTTAAGCTTTGTTGGTAATAGGGAAACAAAACTACCAATTAAAAAACGACCCTGATGAATGCCTGACAGTTTAAGTCCCAATAAAACCTTTTTACGACCGCATGAGAACTTTGTTGTTTATTTACTAATTGCAGTTGTTGCAAAATATTTTGTAAATAAAACGAGAATTATCCTTTCTTAGTGCACTTCATTATTGCTTATTGCTTGTTTTGAGTTTTTGACCTGAAAACTTGAAATTGTTTTCAAGGAGATCTACTCTTCTTTTACTGAATTATTAAATTTTATTAGTTGTTGAATTTTAAAATATTAGTTGATGTTTTGTTATGGTTAATATAATTTCATTAATTGGTATTAGCAAATACAATTGTAGTTTCACTATTGACTTCCAAACAATGCTAATTTTCGGTCATCAGTTTGGACGCTGGTTTGGCTGAATTTATGAAGCGGAAAATTATACGTACTGTTTACGTGTGTACTCGATGGATACCGGCTTCATAAATTTCACGAAGCGAGCGTCCAAGCTAATGACCAAAAATTTAGCATTGTTCTGAGTGATTATAGTGAAACTACAATTCGTGAAACTACAATTATTGTGTTTGGTATTAGAAGTGTTTTGATTCGAATAGATAGCGGCTTTTAAAAAATATATTTTTTTTTGATAATAGAGATGCTACAATGTAGAAAGGGTTGAGAGGAGAGAGAGGTTTAAATAAAGGCACTATAAGAAGAAAACCGCCCGGTCCGGCGGTTTTATGTATTAACATATATGAAAACCGTCGAAAATGTTAATTAGTTTGTTATTACTGGCGGTTTTTACTTATTTTATCGGTAGATGCCGCCGTACGGCGGTATTGTTTATAAAAATATTGAAAATCGCCGAATAATAATTAAAGTTAACCTAACTTTAATAATTATTTGTTTCGTTGTTTAATAATATTTTTATTACTAATCAACAAATAAACTGGAAGACACGTTTTACCCTTACAAAAATTTTTGTCGAAGCTCTTCATAAGTTAAAAAAAATCTGTCCTTAGTTGGTGGCTTACCCTTAAAACTTTTTTATTATTTAAAATGCCAAACTAATATTTTGGACGAATGTTTATTACATAAATATGCATTGTTTTATAAAGTAGGTTGTTTTCTAATACTTTTAGTTTAGCCGGAAACAATCTAAACTTTACTATTTTAAATGTGGCATTCCGTATATTTTTATTTATTTAAATAAAAAATGACAACAATGACACTAGTTTTGCGGTGTCAAAAAGTCGTAGAAACAGTGCCATTTTTAAATAATTAAAATATACCGGGTGTGACAGGCTGTGGTACACACCCTCCAATTAAATTTCCTTTATTTGAAAATACTGTTTAGCTGCTAAACATATTAAGTGAAGAATACTATACATATTGCAATAAAAGTCCTTACCGTTTGTTTCCTTCAAAATCTTCCAACTCAACTCTTAAAGAGTATTCTTCGTTGTTTGTCAGCATATAAATATTCTCGTTACCCAGCCAAAATTCCTTGGCAGGATCACCAAAGCCGTTTTTGTAGTCGTTCCAATCTCGGTTGAAGTTCTCTCTGGGAATGCCAAAGTCGTTTCTTCGTTGAATTACCTTTAAAAAAGAAAATATAATAGATTCGGTAGTTAAAAAATAAAAACTACTTTCAAAATTGTAAAAACATAAGTTCTTGGTTATTTAGGCTTAAACTGCAGACATAACAGAACCGACTTTGTACATTTTCCCTCTTTGTAAGATTTTTGACGAAATCCGTAATTTCAATTCTCCATTACAACGCGAACCACTACGACATCCCTGTCTAGATTTGTATACCACAACCTGCAACCGTTCATTTCTGGACTTCGGAGCAAACGCCGTCGCGGACCAATTTTTTGATGTTAATTTATCGACAAGCTGTGGATCGGGGCAAACTTTGAGCTCCGACGTTCAGATATGTACGGTTGCAGCTTGTTGTTTAAATCTGGGCGCACCTTTACGGTTACGAAACCCACCTAGTCTGATACTTAAAACTTGTGTTTTAGCCTTATGGTTTCATTAGTGTTACCCTTACCATGTTTAAAAACTGCATGCAAAACATTGTTGTCCGACAAAAAAGTGACGCGTTCGCCCAGTCAGACACCTGAAACATTTGACTTTGACAGGCTGGGTTAAAACGCCGCGCCGCTTCCATATATGAATATTCGTAGTAGATTCGTTTAAAGTACCCCTCCCTTCTTAAAAAGGTTTTAAGGTGGCGATACCTGTAAAATCTCATTTTTTCCATAATATATTAGTATAGTCCAAACTTTAAACGCGTTTTCTCAAAGCTTTATTTTGAAATTGTTGGGCACGATAACTTAAAAAGTTATTGACCGATCTTCCTGAAATACATATATTCTTAACAACACTACTTTCATGTAAACCTACAAAATTCCGAAAAGTTTTTGAAAAAATATTTTTTTAAGCAAAAACGATGGAAAAATTTAGCCATAAGGCCATTATTATTTTTTTAAGCATTGTATTTCTCGGACTTATTTTTTCAAACTTTTCTTTAGATTCACTAACAAATTATGACATTAATAAACACAAAAAATAGTTTTTGATTTTAAAATTACTAGAACCGATGCTTAAGTGCCCGCCGATTAGGAAGTCTCTCTTCGATCTTCCTAGAAAAATTTAAGCGTACATTTTGAATAATTAAAATGGGAAAAAATCCCATATTATTTTAATATTTGAGTAAACTACATACCAATTTTTTAATGATTTTTTCATTAAAAAATCATGAAAGTCAATGAAAATTTAAGCATTTACAGGTATCTCCCCTTGAACAGGGTATTATCAGGTAGTCCATTTTATTACAAAATAATGTTTTTTTTTGCGCAACTTACGAAAGCCAGCTTGGAGAGGGTTCATGAGGACACATGTTTATTGGGAAAAAGTCTTATTTGAAGATAAAAATACGCTCTTAAAATACTTCTACCGAATTTGGATACACCCTATATACTACAGGGTGTCACACTGGGAACTGCTGCGATTGATTTCTGGAAAGTAGGCTTTGAGAATTTTGAAAATTTAGTACCATTATAAAGTCGTTGGGGGATATAGAACTGAAATATTTTTGACAGTTCTACCACTTCCGGTTATTCCGAAGTTAATGTCAACTTCCTCATTTTAAATGGAATACCCTTATATATTATTTATTTTGATTCTGCGTAAAATTCTAAACATAATTTATGTATAGTGTTCTATACCCAAGTCTAAACGTTGTTGACTTATTTTAAATTTTATGTTAAAAATGACATTTGCAAACTATTACATAACCATCAATTTTTTTCAAACAAAGCTTTTATTATGAGTTGGGGTTGGGTTCCTCGTAGAGAAAGAACTACTTTAGTAGACTGTATTAATATTTTTACAGTAAAGAAATCAGAGTGGTCAAAATAATAGTTATAAGTGATAACGACAAAAACCCTTAAAGTTAATTTTTCAAATGGAAACGCTCATCTTTTTCCTTTATCCTATTAGCACCAAAAATAAGGGTATGTTTGTATAAGAATATTCATTTCAAAATTTATAGTTTTTGAAATATTAAGAATTTATTATTTATCTATTCTTACAATGCTTTTAAGTGCGACATAGTTTGGCTTCTAGTAGCACATGGCCCTAAAATGCGGCGCCATAGCCAACTATCCGTAGATAGAGAATAGATAAATATTAAATTATTGTTAATATTTCAAAAACTATAAATTTTTGGAATAAATACTCTTATATAAACTTACCCTTATTTTTGGTGCTTAATAGAATAAGGTAAAAAAGATGGGGTTTTCCATTTTAAAAAAATGATTTTTAGGGTTTTTGTCGTTATCATTTTTAACTATTATTTTTGACCACTCTGTATTTTTTTATCGTGAAAATATCAAGACGGTCCACTAAAGTAGTTCTTTCTCTCCTGGGAACCCAACACCAACTCATATTAAAGGCTTTTGTTTGAAAAAATTAATGGTTATGTAATAGCTTGCAAATGTCATTTTTAACATAAAATTTAAAATAAGTCAAAAAAGGTTGGACTTAGGTATAGAACACTATACATAAATTATGTTTAGAATTTTACGCAGAATCTAAAAATAAATAATATATAGGGTGTTTAATTTAAAATAAGAAAGTTGACATTAACTTCCAGTATAAACGGAAGTGGTAGAACTGTCAAACTATTTTAGTTGTATTTCCCCACCGACTTTACAATGTTACCAAATTTTTAAAATTTTTCAAAGCCTACTTTCTAAGAAAATCGATCGAAGCAGTTTCGGTGGGACACCCTATACCGGGTGTTGCTTAGTCGAGCGGGACATAGGGAATCCCATGGAAATTTTGAAGTAGTCAAATATTGGCTCCTCTAATTATTTTAGAAAAAATGCTATTAGGACTTATTGAAGAGCACAGTAAGTTCCACCCAAAATGAAAATTTGAGCATTTTTCAACCAACCAGTAAAGAGTAAACTGCTTAATACTTCTGAAACGTAGTATCTCATTATGCACCCTGTACTCTAGAAATCAACAATAAAAACACCATATATAGGATTTAATCAAATGCTCAAATATTCCTCCATTAACTGCCAGACAATAACCCAAACGATTATAAAACTCATTTCTTACGTTGGCTAGTTGGTACATCGATATTCTGGCACATTCAGCGGAAATAGCATTCCTTAGCTGGACTAAATTTTCATATTTTTTATTGGTAGCTTAGTTTTTAAATGTCCCCATAGAAAAAATCGTTTGGCGAAAGATCACGTCGATTTTCTTCACATTTGCAATTATTGATTACTGTGCCTGTAGTTTTAAATTTTTATTGTCCGTTCTATTGTCGATTTACTTATTATTGGCCTATTGGAAAAATAGGCTGCAAACATGTCCGCTACTCTTCGATAACTATTTCCCTGGTAAAACCATTTTATAATAGTGATTTTTTCTTGATTTAAGTAGTTCAATATTTAAGAATGATGTGACATTGATCCGACAACTTGAGAGTAAGAGGTTAAATAGTTTTTCTAGTATTTTATTATAAACTTCTAATAATACAAGGCGGGTAAGAAGATAGGAGATTCGTAACTTATTTTAGCATTTATCTCTTAGCTCGGGACTAAGAAGAGCTGAAATTTGTACACTGGTTACAACATTTCGTGCTCTTTAAAAATCCTAATTATATTTTCTTCTAAAATGATTAGGGGAGCCAATATTGGACCACTTCAAAATTTATATGGGATTCCCTATGTCCCGCTCGACGGAGCAACACCCGGTATATACCATCCAAGCACTATAACAGCACCGGATTGAATCATCTAGTATTACACAAATAAATTACCTATAATAATTTAAGTTTTATTTTATCTTAATAATAATTTCACTTCATTTTGAGTTAAATGTACCATGGAAACACGTTCGCATTATCTACGGTCATATTTTATGGCCAATAAGGTAATCTCTAATGGTGTAATTGAATTCCTCGTGTTTTTGTTTTTCGATTAATTTAGCTGACATTTCAATATTTTGTTACTTTATATAGAATTATACAGAGACAGTTAAATGATTTACCTTTTTGAGATTTGTATTTATTAAAATAAAAAATAAAACGGAATCGGTGTACCTATTATACAGGGTAATTCAAAAATCGATTACGAAACTTAAGGGGGTGATTTTACTTGACAAAATAAGGGTAAAGCTTTATATATATTTTTTCAAAATGTCATTCTTTTTCGAGTTACAAGCCGTCAAAGTTCAATTTTTATTGGATTATTTTAATAGGCATAACCTAAAACAAAAACATAAATGTGGTTTAAATCTTGAAAATTAAAAATTATCAAAGCGACGACAGGGCGATGAGGTACCTGGCAGAGAAAACATTTTCCATGGTTCCGTATGTCAATAACCATTTTAAAAACTTTGTATACAAGGTGTCCGCTAATGAATGGTACACAGAAAAACCACAGATTCCTTATGCCAAAATATTAAGATTGTCATAGTAAAAAGAAAAAGTAAACTTATTTCGATAATTGTTCTCCCTTTTTAAATATCTTAATAAAACGGTATCTTGGGGTTTTTAAACATTAGCTTTTCAGATCGAATATTAATTTTTGTGTGTAGACTAGAGGGCGATGGGTACACTATTTAAAATTCTCTAAAACTACCCAATTTTTTTGTTACTACTCTGTATGTATGTAAACTAGTAAGCTTCTCTATGCTTTCTGCACAAAAAAGGTATACTTAGTAAGAATCGGTCTTGACAACCGTTTTTAAGGTATTCACGTTTTAGTTGTTCAGTGCACCCGAAAGTATGTACCTTCAATAACATCGTATTAGCTATAATTACAACTGCTCAGATATAAATAGCTGATAGCTAAAAACTCCTGGATACCGACTTTTATTAAAATGTTTAAAACATATCAGAAATTATCGAAATACATGAATAAAAAATATTTATATTTCTTTAACATCCCGTATCTTCTTTATCATTAACTTTTGGATATAGGTATGTTTGTTTAAATCCCAAATGGGTATTTTCGCATAAGAAATCTGTGGTTTTTCTGTGTACTATTAATTAGCGGACACTTATCTGTATCATATGTATATAAAAACACGAATGACTGAAAACTATTCGACTAAACACTATCAAAATCTCTAAAATAAAACGAGTCCGAACCAATAATATGTGAAGTCTCTAAACTAACCAAAAACATTAACAACTGGAAATCCTTGCAAAATATACAACCAAAATGAAAATGGCAAATTTCCACAGTTTTTACCAAACAAAGCTTCGACAAGGCACGACTCTGTCATCAGCTGATAATGCTACCAACTTTTAACAGAACTGCCAACCGAAATCGTAATTCCCACACCCTCACGTCCCTGACAAAAGCTATCTCCGGAGCGGACACTTATCTATATCATATGTATATAAAAACACGAATGACTGAAAACTATTCGACTAAACACTATCAAAATCTCTAAAATAAAACGAGTCCGAACCAATAATATGTGAAGTCTCTAAACTAACCAAAAACATTAACAACTGGAAAACCTTGCAAAGTAAACAACCAAAATGAAAATGGCAAATTTCCACAGTTTTTACCAAACAAACAAAGCTTCGACAAGGCACTCTGTCATCAGCTGATAATGCTACAGAACTGCCAACCGAAATCGTAATTCTCACACCCTCACGTCCCTGACAAAAGCTATCCCCGGTCTTGCTTATGTCTAAACCCCTTCTCATAAAGAAACTCTGGGTTTTTCTTATAGCAACAAGTTAAAATGCAATATTCTCATTGATTAAAATAAATACGCGTAAAATTTTCGTTTAAGCAACTTTCATTTCTGAGCAAATTTATTGGTGTACATAGTAAAAAAATCAACCTGTAAAACAGACTACATTCTATGACAAACTAAAAGTTTTTCTCGATAAATTTACAAGCAACAAAATGAAAAAGTGTAACACGACATAAAGAAACGTTTTAATACGAGAACTAAAACAGGTTTTTGCCATATTTGATACATTTTCACGCTTTAAAATACTTTTCGCGTAATAGAACTACTTCTGGTTTGAATCGTACTTTTTAGTCATTTAGTCAAGAAATTTATGATATTTTGCCTATTTTGGAATGATTTTAGATAGTTATAGGAATAAATAACTCGGTTTTTATTGGGCTACGCTGCAGGTTATGCAGACTGCTCTAATTTATAGATATAGATAATCTGGGCGATCAATGATGGTCTGTTATGTAAGGATTTCGTAATTTTATAATTTGCTTATGTTTATTGCTATGATATTTTTGCATATTACATATATATGAATCAGTAGCGGTTCGTTTTTGTTTAGCAGGGAGAGCTGAACATAGAAAAGAACAAAACAACATACAAGGGGTTCTAGTATTTACTACAAATATTTTGAGACTGTATACCGGGTGATGCATCGCCGTGCGGTACATAGAAAATCCCATGTAATTTTTAAGGGGGTCAATTATTGGCTCCCCCAATTATTTTAGAGAAAATTCTATTGAAGTTTATGAAGAGCATGCAAATCTACGTCCATGGTAAAAACTTTAGATTTTTCGGTTAACCCGTTTCTAGTTAGATGCTAATATATTTTTAAAAATTGTTACATTATTATCGCCTCATATTTATGAACAACAATAAAAATACCAGTTAGTACCATTTTTTGATATTAATAAAGCACAAAATTTCAAAATGACAACGTTATGTCACGCTAACTAGTATTTTTATTGTTGTTCATAAATATGAGGCGATAATAATGTAACAATTTTTAAAAATATATTAGCATCTAACTAGCAAACGGATTAACCGAAAAATCTAAAGTTTTTACCATGGACGTAGATTTGCATGCTCTTTCAATAAGCTTCAATAGAATTTTTCTCTAAAATAATTAGGGAGCCAATAATTGACCCCATTAAAAATTACATGGGATTTCCTATGTCCCGCCCGGCGATGCATCACCCGGTAAAAGGTCATAATATATTTTTTTTTCCTGTAAATATGTTTTCTAAAATGCACCCCCTGAGCTACTTCCATCGTGTATGAAATAAAATAATTTAGAATATAGGTAAAGAGCCCTTTAGCGGTACACAATTAATGTGAATTATTACTAAAATGATAGAACGCGATCAACTTACAATAATTGTCTGTCTATGCTACAAGATGGCAAGTGGATAAAAAAATTATTTATCGGAAAAAGTTATTCTTGATAAAAAATGTTTGCTTGCAAAAACATATAACACCAAAATAAGTTTCGTAACAGTTTTTGATATCAATGTAAAATAAATAAAGGCATTTAAAAAGGAATTTTTAATAAAACTTCTAAAGGCCATTTTACTTAAAAATAAAGGTAGTTTTCTCTTAGAGAGTTTTTAAGTTTTTGCGTACCCTGCAGTGCAGCTTTTTTAAGTTGGGCGATATCCGGCAAAACCCCTCCAACCTGCAATCATTGCAAATTGGGTTAAATAACTGTGGCAACATTTTTGCATCAAATCTTACGAAAAGTTGCACATCCCTATAAGTTAAAAAGTTGTATTTATTGTATGTCTTCAAGAAGGTAAAAACCAACTTTAGCGATATATACATTGAGAATCTTAAAAGAGTCCCCCTCCTTTATCTTTTGAATAGGACAAGTTATTGAGATCGGGTAAAAGTTGGTTACTTAAACTACTCTTTGACATACAAATAATTTTGGTTAAGAAGGCACTAGCAACTTTTTTCAAATGGAAAGAGGGATCATGTGGCACTTTGTTTTAAAGGCCTTTCGATTTTCTATTCATCACCATTTTATGTTTAAAAATCGGTCGAGTCGTTCTAGAGCTACAGGTGTTTAAAGTTTAGCTCCAATTTATTTATTTATTTATTTTGGCCATAAGGGACACAAACAGGTAAAATACCCACTAGAGTATCCACAAAATTAAATTAAGATATGATGTAAAGTATGAATAGTTATAACATAAAAGATGTGAAAAATTTTAATAAGTTAATAATGAATATTAACTTAAAACTTAAAATTGAGGATAAAAACTAACTTAAAAACTAAAAATAAGTCTAAAAATAAGTCATGCAACAATAAATAAACCTCAGAAAAAAATATATTAATAAATCAAGCACCTACAAGAGGCACAAGGAAACTCAGGTGATATATTATTAAACTTTTTTAAAAATATTTTTTGTTTGTGCTAATGACATTGAGAAAAAGTCGATCTTGTTACTAAAGCTATTGCTTTGCCTTACTATGCGACAGAGAGGAGAATTTTGAGCAGAGTATGTGCGCCTAAATGGCAAATGAAACAATTCATTTGTTCTAAGAGATCTTTGAGGGATGTTGATGTAGATTTGTTGAAGAATTTCTGGGCTTTGAATAATGTTATTAAAAATTTTAAATAAAAATAGCACATCGGAAATGGCTCTTCTATCAGCCAGGGACATCAGATGAAAATGAACCCGAGCTTGGGAAACATCACAATTTGGAATTAAAAAATTTTGTTTAAAGGAAAGATATTTTAAAAATTTATTTTGAATTCGTTCTAATCGGTCAATATATGTAATTTGCTGCGGATTCCAAATGACACTACCAAAATTTAACTTACTAAGAACAAAACAGTTGTACAAGCAGATGATTGGTTTAGCATTCTTAAAACTTTTACATTTCCTTGTGACGAATCCCAACATCTTAGAAGCAGAATTAATAACAGATTCTACATGAAAGTCAAAAATCAGTTTCGTGTCAAAGATAACTCCCAAGTCTCTTATACTAGAAACTCTGTTTAACAGAGTATTTCCTATATGATATCCGTACATTATTTGGTTAAGATTGCGGAGAACGTAATGGAGGTGCACTTAGACAGATTAAGATATAGGCTATTTTCTTCACAATACTCTTCCAAGCGGTCTAGGTCACTCTGAAGCTTGTCACAGTCTTCAGGGCCGTTTATACTGGTAAAAACTTTTAAATCATCTGC
>JACEGR010011799.1:0-13671 GCA_014170235.1 Listronotus bonariensis | reverse complement strand
GCACCACCAGATATAAGAAAACACATAAATTATTATTTTTTATTTACCTGTCATAAATATCACCTGCCGTTCCAACTATAACATCAAAGTCTAGTTCATCATAAACTTCATAGGGTTGTGCTTTTCTTATGTCCCATTTTATACCAGATGCTCGTAGCATAGGTCCTCTAAAATATTTGTATGGGCATTTACATAAAGTACATTTCTTTAATTCTCCACCCCCCTTTTTTGTTTTTTTTTTTTTTTGAACGGCTTAATTTACAAAATTTAAACTTTGGAATAGGAAATTAATGCATAAACACTATATTTTGTAGTAAAATTGACAGATGAAAAATTCAAACTGGCTGCTGAGCACCATCTTAGAAAAAAATTAAATGTAAAGAGGTTTTTTTAATGGCACATTATTTTAAAGTTTCTAATGAGCACTTTATAATCCTAAAATATAAAGTCAATACCTTTACCTACTGCAAAATGGCGGTAGGTATTTTAAAAGTTACCTAAATACGTGTTTTTGAACGCAGAGCCGTTCCTAGGGACAGTCTGGTGCCGTGAGTGCAGAAACTTTTACCGCCCCTAGTAGAGTTAATGTGTGTTTCAGATATACAAAATTTTGAGGAGCAAAAAAGGTCCTTGCATTCAAATTATACTAGATTTAAAATATTAAAACCTCACTTCCTAAATGGCGTCCTTCATTTCTTAACTTTACGCCCTTTATTTCACAATTTTCCGCCCCTGCAGCGTTGCGCTCCTGGAGCCTTGCACCACTTGCACCACCTGCTAGACACGGCCCTGTTTGAATGACCATATTTCCCAAAGCAATAAAAGTTAGATATTAATAATGTGGTATTGTCTTAAAACTCTTTAACATACCTTTTTAATGATAATACTGGTAATAATATACAGGTAAAGATACAAAGTATGTATATATATTTTTAGTAAAGCAACCCTGTATATTATATTACCTTTTAAAAGATATTTAAAAAGCTTTATAAAATGCCATATTGGATATATCTAAGTTTATTACTTTCAGAAATACGGCCATCCAATTCAGGTATTTAGGTAATTTTTGAAGTACCACCTTTTGTAGTAGGTTATTACCTAAAAAATTGACTCTACATTCTACAGGGTGTTTCGGGAGGAAAGGGAAATGTTTTGGGAACATGTTTAGAAGGCCAAAATAGGAGAATTTAACCCATATGTGTTAATCCGATTCCTAACCGTCTCTGAAATAATCGGTTCTAAAGTTATTTTTTATAAAGTTTTTTGAAGTAATTAGGAAGTGTTGTATTTCTCCAGTTTGTAGGTATTTTATTAGTTGTCAATGCCTAATTTAATTGACTGATAGTTTTGACAAGCTTGGGTTGTTAGTTTGATTGATTCTGGGCGTTTTGAACCGAAAAGAGAAAGGTTCCATAAGTAATGCCTCACACATTCAATCAGGGGGAGTATGCTGCAGCTTGTATTGAAGTTGGTGGGAGTATTTTCAAAAACTAACCAGAACTAGTGGAATTTTCCTGTTTTAGTAGAATAGTTTATGTTGATTTTAAATTAAAAAATAATTACAAAAAAACTTTGAAATAATTATTTCAGAGACGGTTAAGAATCGGAATAAAACATATAAGTTAATTTCTCATATTTTGACCTTCTGAACGTGTTCCCAAAATATTTCCCTTTCCTCCCGAAACACCCTGTATAGTTATATAGTACTCGATAGGAGCTTTAAAATGATGTTTCACAAGATCTTCTTTTCTATTTATTTATTTATTTATTTAAGATGGCACCCAGCTGCTCTCTTGACATTTTTATCTGTCAAGTTCACTCTATCATAATATAATATTTTTCTACGACCACATGTGAAAATAGTAAATAGCACACTGTTTTCATGCATAGAAAATGCCTTATATCACACTAGTGTTGCAAAGTATAATATAAAGCTGTCATCGCTGTCATTGTTATTTAAAATAAATTTGGAGTTACCAGGCTGTTAACTGGATTTACATTAAAAAGCTATGCTATATTTTTTAAAGGAGGACCTTTTTTAATTCTTAGGTAGTTAGGTAGGTGATTTTTGATATAAATATATTTTTAAACAGTATAATATATCGCAGTAAGGAAAAGTATATATCACCCTAGTGATGCAAAGTTTTCAATTGTTGTCTTATTTTTTTCTGTAAAGACGAACAACTTTTATTTGTTTTGGTAAATAACTTGTGGTCGTAGGAAAAATAGTGTACATTACATGTGTGAAAATCACTTTCTTACACTCGTGGGTTTGTCGCACTCGGCTAACGCCTCGTGTAACAATATTCCCACTCGTGTGAAATTAGTAATTTTCCACACTTGTAATGTAATATACTATTTATGCATCAGTGTCATATTCCAAGGTTTTATTTGATCAAATTGAACTGTTATAAATAAAAGGAACCTTGCCATAACAATATTGTAGTGCCACAATCTAATAGTTCTCTAACCCTTGATTCATTGTTTCATCAAGGAAAAAACCTTTATAACAGTATCCCTGACCATATAAAAAATTTACCATTACCTAAATTTAAAAACAAGTTAAGAAAACACCTGCTAAACTGTACAAATTATTCACTAACTGAATTTTATAACAATCTTGATCGACTTATTTAACTCTTGTGTATTTCGCTATAATTTGTATATGTATAATACTACCAAATTTATTAATTTATGTAGTGAGTAGTGTTCGTAGGTTTAAGATAGATTAGATAAATATTGTACAACATTTTTGTGTTTTTCAATAAAATAATTTTGATTTGATTTGATTTGCCTTTACATAATTGCACTTTTTTATTCAAGACAAGATGTGGTACACCATTCGTTGAAGTGGACTTTCATTTAAGTCATAACTTTCTTGACAACCAACATTTTATTTACAAAATACTAAACCCTAAGATTTGTTTACTTATTAACTGTTACCATTTAGGAGAATTTAGCACTTAAACGCAAAAGTTTTTTACTTACGAAAATCCTCTGTTCAGAGCTTCGTGCACTGACACTGGTGATATGCCTTTCGTCCTACCCATAAACAGTCTATTTTTGGTTACAACGTCTTCAACTTCATCTAGACGTTCAGGTATCTTTGCTACTAGTTCGTAAATGTCATCCATAAGTCCTACTGGCATGTCCTAAACAGGAATATATTTTTTAGTTTTTTTTTATTTGAATGAAAATCAAAACACAACCTATATGTTAAAAAATGTTCTGCGTGTTCCACTACATTACACTTCTTATAATTTAAAGCCGCGTACAGACGTTGTGTAATGCAAGTGCAACGCAACATACAACGTAACATGCAATGCAACAAAGGGCTTTAATGTCGTTGCTGCAACCTCCTCTGCAAATAGGATTATCAGCATTTGAAACGAACCTGTAGACCAACGAGGTTGTAGTGCAAGATATTTTTTTTTAACATATTACTCGGTAGATAAAAATGTGGTAGGAAACTCGGCTATTTGATAAAAGAAAAAGTTTTACAAAATTGATTTTTCTTTGACATTTAATTAATTAAAGTTTTTTTTTCTTTTTCCTTTCTTTTTCTCTTTCCTTCCTCTTGTGCGATGGGTTGGCGGATCAGAATGACAGACGTAGCCTTTTAACTGTGATAGAAATCCCAAACACAACTACGGATATATTTAAATATCTAGGTGTTTTTGTATTATGTATTAAATAAAAAATTGCTTGTACTTTAAAACTTATTTACTGTAATAAAAAAATTCCGTCCCCACATTTTAACCTTACTTTCCATTTTTCCTGCAACCAACACTTAAACACGTCCAAACGGATATTGCAAACCTACATAAAACGCCTTTGTAATCGCGCAAAAAAACGGCAACTGTATAAATCAGGACGAACGTTCTAGCGCGCATTACGCACAACCATCCAAACATGCCAGTCTTGTTGCGTTGCATGTTGCATTGCAGGTTGCATTACATCCGTCTGTTGTTGTAATATTTATAAAATATTGACTTGTTAAAAAATAATTAACGCCTTGTATCTCAGAAACGAAGCAACCCCAGACATATGTTTATAGGAACTTTTCTTTATAAAATATCATTAAAAAAAATCATTTTTTAAAGTCTCGTATCGTATAACCTATATCTTAAGTTCGAAACAAGTCTTTTTAAGGCCATACTATGCATTCAACATATAAATATTTTTGTAAAAATGTATTTTCTCATCAAGCAGGACTTTTTATAAGGAGGCTTAATAATTAAAAAGTTTCCCGTTTGGCAAGAACTTCCTAAGACACGCTATGTGGCGGTATAAATATTCATGGCAGACTCGTCAAAAGAAACCCCCATAAAAGGTTTTAAAAGTGCCAGGGACTAATATTTTTAGCCGATCCGTACCTGTGCAACACCACCAATTCTAAAATAACCACAATGCATTCTGCTTCCACAAACTCTCTCACAAAGTTCATATATTTTTCCCTTTCTTCAAATAACCAAAATAGAGGCGTAATAGCACCAACGTCCAGTGTTAAAAACGATGTAGCCGCTAAATGATTGGAAATTCTTGTCAATTCGGCAAATAGAGTTCTAATAAATTTTGCTCTTCGTGGTACCTAAATTTTATAAATTAATAATTTGAAAAAAATGTTTTTCTTTGTTGTAAAATTATTAGAGACAAAAAGCAGTTTAAAAAATCATGACGTAACCCTATCCCTATCGTAATGCGCTTGCGCAGAAGCGATACGTTAGTTTCAATTCTTTACGTTAAACTTATCAATTCGGCACACGTATCCGTTTCGCGATCGGTAACGTATCCCGACTTTGGTACGTCAAAATTAGAACCATAAATTTAATTGATTGAGAAGTGAGTTTAAAGCTAAGATTTAAAAGCATTGGATCCAAAATTCCATCAATCGTTAAATAACATACGTAATAAAGAGCAGTTCAACCACGAAAAAAAAACGTTGGAAAAAACTGTTAGGCGTATGTTTGACACCTGTTAGTTTAGGATACAAACCCTGAACAAAACTGGTTTAGGTGGTTGCATAAATAGTTTTAAATTACCTGACGTAAGTATGCTTTTAAAAGCCGTATATAAGTCTGCATATTTATGATGTTGCTTTTTCTCTCTAATAATAAAAAGTTTTCCTTATGGCAAAAACTTAATTAGACACACTGTAGAAATAGTTTTATTGAACTTCAAATTTTGACTAATATTATCTTAATTTATAAATCGAAATCGCTTTGGTCACATTTGTGTACACCTGGAAAATTAAGTTAAATATGAATGGTGGTGGGGGGATACTTATTGAAAATGTCCAAATTTTTAACCGATCGTGCTTTAAAAATAATAATAATAATAAAGTAAGATTTTCCTTAAAAATTAAAAACAACGTAGTTTTTGTAAACCTTACATACAAAACCAACATTTTATCTCTGTAAATCATATTTTCATGAAGAATATTTTGTTTGTGATTTTTAATTAATTCATTAGTGCTCTTTTCAACTCCATCCATGGACAGTCAGTATAACTAGGTAGGTAGGTAGAAGCAAGATTTCCGAACTCTATTACAAATCTTGGGTAGAAGTGTGGTTTTAGTCAAAAAATATTTTATACCTGAATTTTTAATAATTTCTCCACAGCCAAACAAAAAGCATGCTCATTGCACAAAGGTGATACGTAGTCCAGTCTATCAAAGTAGGGAAGCGCTTGAACATACGTTTTGTATTCTATTAACTTTTCGGTACCACGGTGTAAGAGGCCGATATGTGGGTCTACTCTTTTAACTACCTAAAAAAGCAATTATTAAAGACATTTTGCACCTCTAAAAATAACAGACGTTTTTGGCCTCCTTATGGTTATTGTTATTAAACATAACGAGTACGGCAGCAGTTTTAGACAGAGATTTTGCAGCCTCATTTAAGACATATATCTTGCGTCTGCGCTTTCGACCCATAACTATATTTTTGCCTGTGGATTACCCATTTTAAAGTTAACGAAAAATCAGTTTTTACTTTTATTCTTCATAAGATATAAATTCATATTTAAATATATGCAAACACTTCTGTTGATTTGGTTTTTTAAAGTAGATGCAAACAATACAGTATAAGCTAAACACAAAAAGTAAGGTTAGGTTTGGTAGTAGAATAAAAAGCAAGTGTGCTAGATTGTAACATGTAAATAGATTACCGATTTAAAACATCCTTAAAAATACAAGTCCGTTTTAATTTCTTTACACTATTTTATTTTTCTTACTGCTATAGATTTTTCGCTAATTAGAGCCTAGGTATAAATGATATTTTAATTAATACGGCATTAAAATTTTAACCTTTTAAATAATTGATATTAAAATTTCCACAATCCGGCAACCACGCAGTTTAACAATAACGATAACGATAAGCTTTTCGGTATTAATCCGTAATTAAAGGAGTCCGGTATGGTGAATAACGATAACGGATCATGTTTGCGTTACTGCGCAATCTCAGAATAACGTTAACCACAACGGAATTGCAAAATAAGGGGTGTAAAATATCTCTAATATCTATTAGCAATTAAAATTTAACGACTTAGCAACGTTGCAATTGCAATTGAGCCTCCTCATCGGAAACGCTTTGAACCATTTTGGGGCACTATGTCATTTTTTTGTCATATTTTGCTTGGTGTTGCTGCAGTTGTATCGTATATTCTTTTAACATTTTTTATAATTTATTAGATAATAGTGCCTGGGCCAGTAATGAAAAAGACTTCATGATACAGATGATTCAGATACATGTGTTAGGCAAAAGTTAGAGACTGCTGCGAACCTTTGTTCATTAAGTATAATAGTCTAACATTTAAAGATGGGTCCACATTTAATTCATTCTGAAAGTAATACCGCAAAGTACACAAAAAATGATAAAGTTTTTTTAATCTTTATCTAAAAAATAGGAAATCAGGCTCTGTCAGCGCTATGTGCCTTCGAAAAGGTTTGTTTACTTTATCATTTTTGTGTACTTGTAGGTATTGCTTTCAGAATGAAATAAATGTGGACCCATCTTTACCAGTATTTTTATTTTAGAAACTGTCTACCTTGTTTACAAAAAGAACGGTCAGGTCATAAATGTATAGGTAATACTTATAATACCAGGCAAATTGGAAACATACCATTACCTATACCACACAGCACACTTATTCAAAAATCTATTTATTATAATTACAAAAAATGTTTAATCATTATTTGCCTGCTACAATAAGGGTAGTTTAGGCACGCAGTAAGGAGTTTCTTCTTTTTTTATTTAATTTTGTGTTATTTGTCACTGTCATTTAAATTTAAAATATAATTGTTTTATTATTAAACCAAAGGGTCGAAAGCTTCTTCTTGTTTGTTCTTTTTATATATATATATATATATATATATAAAGAACAAACAAGAAGAAACCATTTGGTTTAATAATAAAAATGGACGTTTTTTTTTGTGTTGTGTTTTTTTTCTGTAACTGTCAATGTTGTTTTGTAGCTTTATTATTACAAGTGTGCCTTGTTTTAATTGTTTGTACATTGTTTATGGTTTTATCTTTTATACTGACAGTTTTAAAATTTGTTGTTTGCTTTTTTATGTAGATGTTTGTAATATATTTTTTTTTGCATTTAATGACAATTATTTAATCTACCTTAGTTATTTAGATATGAATATATATATATTTTATTCTCTTAAATGTATATTTTTTTATCGCTTTGTCAATAAGAATTTTGTTCTTTGGACAATAAAGCATATTTTGAGTTTGAGTTTTGAGTTTAATAAAAACCCTTATTAAACCTTTTAGGGGGATGCCTCTTGACGAGTCTACAACGAATATTCATCCGTGGCGCTTTAACCAAGCCTGTCAATGTCAAATGTTTTGGGTGTCGTTGGACTGGGCAAACGCGTCACTTTTTTGTCAGTAAAGTTTACTACAATGTTTTATATGCAATTTTTAAACATGGTGCCAAAAATGGTACGGGTTATATTCTAATAGTCATAAAACCATAGGACTCAAACTTATGTTTCAGGTATCCGACTAAGCGAGTTTCGGGACTGAAACCCTTACGACTTTTGGTACAATGTTTAAAAATTGCATGTAAAACATTGCTCTTAGCAATGAAGTCGATTTCATAACTGGCCCAGGGACTATAAATGCAATAAATAATAAGAGAATAGTTGTCATCATGGGCTTCGTTAACAATTCTGCAATGAAAAAAGAAATGTACAAATTTGGTTTTGTTGTGTTTGCAGATCAAGACTAAAAAACCAAAAAATTACGTTACGTGGCTTTAAAGGGTTAGTAGAAAAAACCGGAACGGTGGATTATCTCAGCAACCGTTAAATATAAATGAACCAAATTTTGTTCGAAAGGGTAACTAAACATGAAGAATTTGAAAATTATAATTTTAAGGTTGCCAAGTTTATAGCTTTTTCTCTGGGTTGGGAAATTTTAAAATGTTAAATGGAATTCCCTTCTTTTAATTATTGTTATCAATTGTTGTGTCAACTTTATCATAAACCTGATATTAGTGTTTTTTTACTCCTGTCAATTTCGAAGATATGGCATCAAGCTTGAATACAGCAATGACCAGGTATGGCCACTTATTTATCTTAAACACCATCCAACCAAAATTGGTTAAAACGACTACAGGTAAGTAACCAAAAGGCCCAAATGGAGGAATATCTAAAAAGCACAATGAATTATCATACATGCGACAAGAGTAGGATTATAAGTATCTATTGGATTTTATACAATATTACTGCTTAGCATGCGTTTGAGAGAGGATAATCTTAAATTAAAAATGTCAGATCAGAATAGAAAGTATTATGGTATGAACCATTCGGTCAATAAGCACATTGTCCATAGTTAGTTCTATGAGTCCTTTGGCGAAGAATAGCTGGGTTAAGCCTTGTACGTCTTGGTGGTACCAGAAGGGATGTAATCCCAGAAGATCGCCACCAATCGATTAAGCCATTGATAAGTTTAAATAGAAAAGTAACAGAGCGTTGTTACGACGAACTTCCAGAGATTTGAAGCCACAAGAGTAAAAGATCTGGTTTCATGTGGTATCATCTTGGTGGGGAAATGGAATTTAAATAACAAGTACTTGACAGATTTGTTTTGAACCCTTTCGAGTCTAACAATGTGACAGCTGTGGCGGGGTGTCCAAATAACCGAACAATACTCCAACACGCTGCGCACCGGGCAATTATATAAGCATGTAAGGGCCTTTGTATCGTTAATATGCCTAGTGACCCTTTTTAGGAAACCGAGCATTTTGAGACTCTTGGAGATGATATTATCCACGTGCATGTTGAAGTTTGGGTCCCTATCAGAAGAGAACACCAAGATCATTGAAGTGATTAACTTTATCTAGGTTTTCATTTTTAATGGAATATGCTACGTTGATAGGATTGTGGCATTTATAAAAGCTAATAGCTTTACACATTTGGGGAAACGTTAACATTTAGACAATTTAAATCACACCCTTAACAAGTCGATCAAGATCGGATTGCAGACCATTGAGCGAAGGACAAACAACATCCTTAGAACTTAATATCATCTGCATACAACAGAAAATTAGACGTTTCAAAACGTGATGCAACATCGTTAATAAATAACAAAAACAGAATGGGACCGATGCTTGGGAGCCTTGCCGGCACCCCCGACGTCACTGAGCACTTCGTGCGAGACAGAACCACAAACAGTTACACGCTGGCGGCGGTTGACCCAGGTAGGAGCTAATCCATTCTAAATAGTGTCCAGAAATACCGATCTCAGATAGCTTCTTTAACAGAGTGGGTGATAGACGCTGTCAAACGCTTTTGACAAATCTGTATAGATGGAATCAACCTGCTTTCCTGCTTCAACTGAAGAAATTAGGAAGTTTTGGTAGATAGCTAAATTTGTTGTGGTTGCACGTCCTTCATAGAATCCGTGCTGTTGAACAATAATGTAGTGCCTAAATGTATCAAAAATTTCGTCAGTTAAGATGGATTCAGACAGCTTCGGGATTGCAGATAGTTGAGAAATACCACGGTAGTTGGAAACAATTGTCTTATCCCCAGATTTAAATATTGGAACAATATTGGAGTACTTCCATCTGGATGGGAAGTAAGCGTTATCAAATGATTTTTGAAAGAGAGCCCTTAGGGGATCCACAAGTGATTGACAGCAGTTCCTAAGTAGTAAAGGTGGAATTTCGTCAGGGCCCGAACTTTTGGAGACATCCAGACTCATTATTTTATCCCTCACTTCAGTAGTGGTGAAGACATGGGAAGAGAGTGTGGTGGCAAACCTAACTGGCGGTATACTTGACAAATCCATATCAGTAATGTTAGCATAGCACGACTGAAAGTGTGTTGCAAAAGCATTTGCAATGTCGGGAGCGTTGGTAAGTTCTTGATCATTAAAATACATGATGCTAGGTAGTCCCGGGGTTCCCTTTAAATTCTTGATGTATGACCAGAAGTGCTTAATATTTTCAGGAATTAGGTGTTCAGTGTTGGTAACATATAACAGGTAACACATATCTGTACGAAGCTTCACTTCACGACGAATATTAGAGTAAGTGTCATAATCACAGCGTCTACCTGACCTTTTGTACGTTTTATACATTTTGTTCTTTTGGACAATAAGTTTTCGCAATTGACTATCAAACCAGCTTGGATATTTTTGACTACTTATAGTTTTTTTAGGAACATACTGATCAACACCTTCAAAGATAATCCTATAAAAGTTCTCCACCGTCAGGTCAATGTCCGTCATTTTGGATATAAAAGACCAATCAACTTGATTGAAAAAGTTGTCTAACTCAGAAAAGTTTGCTTCGTTGTATTTGTAGTAGGTCAACCTATTCTCATTTTTAAGTTCAGGGATATACCAAAGCTCCAGAAAAACTCAATGGCTGGATGATAGGGATCGAGATGAATAAGAGGTGCATCGCAAGACTGCACTTTGTGCGAAAACTCGTCTGAAAAGATCAAGTCCAAGGTTCTTCCCAGACTATTCGACACAGAATTAATTTG
The DNA here is from genome assembly GCA_014170235.1 of Listronotus bonariensis. Lineage (NCBI taxonomy): Eukaryota > Metazoa > Arthropoda > Insecta > Coleoptera > Curculionidae > Listronotus > Listronotus bonariensis. Next base: position 2,663 of record JACEGR010011799.1, on the reverse strand, counting down.
TTGCAATTCTAAAAGAACATGGTATCAACTAGGGTTTCAGCTGTTGGTGTTTGCAACTCCTTCGGAACCAAGGCATCGTCTTCAGTATACCATTCAATGTGAGGAAGGTTGAAGTCACCACAAATAATAAACTTATGATTTTCAAATTTATTTCTAAGGAACTCGCACGAATTGCAAAATGACTGGTAACATTCAAGAGGCGACCTGGGAGGTATGTAAACACACCCCACAATTATTTTAGCTTGCGGCACCTTAAGCCGTATCCAGATGTCTTCGAAGGAGTCATTTATGGGACTCTGTACGATAGAAGCTGATATGCTGTTAGATGTTGCAATAAGGACACCACCACCTAGTGTGCAGTTTAGTTCTTCGTAGTTCCTGTCTTTTCGAAAAACAGTGAATTGATCATTGAATAGCTCTGAGTCAAAAATATCCTTCCTCAACCAGGTCTCCGTGAATATCACAATGTCGTAGTTACATGAATACGTGTTTCTCAGCAGCTCGTCAGTTTTAGTCCTTAGTCCTCTGACATTCTGATAATATAGTGTGATTCTATCAGTTCTAGGAGTTTTTGAAGGTTTTCGGTTAAGATTATCGTTCACATCAGGTTTAGTGGCGCTGGTAACTGTTAAAAATTTTGGTTAGTATTAGAGAGAGAGTCTCGATCTTGTGGTTGGGAAATATTATCCTGGTGCTGGCGGTTCCGGATTCGCGGTCGATGCAACACGACCATTACTCTCTAAATTACTGATTCTGCTGTAACTAACCAAGTACTGTATTAGGTCCCTTTTGCTTTCAAAATTATAAAAGTGTGAATGTACCAATGGGACAAAGTGCGCATGGTCGAATTTCTTAATTGCATCCTGGATATATGTATTCTGTTCAGTTATAAAACGGTTTAATACGGGACGACGATATCTCAGTGGAGGAGCAATCAATATTAGATTTGTTTTTGTTGTTTTCATTAGCAGAGACTGTAGCGATTCGTTATTCAACTTTTTTCCCAAAACACAGTTAACTGATCCGACGAATAAGAAAATGTAATCATCTTTAGTGAAGTTATCACTGTATTGAGCACAGATATTAGCTAGTTCTTCAAATATTAAACCTTTTTGCCATTGACAGTTTATGTCAAATTTGTTGTTGGTTTCTTGCTTAAGCAAGGACACACTACCTCTAGCCTGCTGGTCGCCCACTACCAGGATTTGATTTTTAGTTACCTTCTGCAACTGACATTTTGCGTGGGTTAATGCCTCTTTCACCATGTCTGCTGTTATCATGTCAGTTTGAGAAAAGGAGTCGATTTTCTGTACTGCTGATTCCGGCATGCAGTCTTCCTGAAGATTTTCCATTCTACATTTAAGCTCACTCAATTCGTTACGGAGAACTTCATTATCCTTTTCCAATGTTCGGAGAGTTGAAATAATGTCCCTGTTCGTACAAGTGGCATTATCAAAATCTTGTTTAAACTTGGCACAACTTGATCTAACTCTTGCTGCATCTTTTCCTCAAGTTCACTATTAACCTTTGCCAAGCTAGCAATTTGCTCCTTTAAAGATGATATTTTAATTTCTTGTGACTTAATTATTTCTTCATTCTTACTATCTCTCTCCAATGCAACCTCCTCAAAACTTAGGGAAGAACGCTTTTGTCTTTGAATAAATGAATTCTTTGCGTTAAGCTCTTCGCTTATTTTCTTTATTTTAGTACAAAGATCGACTTCCATATTTTCTTTTTCTATAGTAATCTTTTCGATTGCTTTTCTTTCACCATAAGTTGATCATTCAATTTGTTCAGTTTTCTAACAGAACATTTGTTTCGCTACTTTTTGATTGTTGAGTTGATTCGCATTTTTTGGAACATAATATTTCATAACCGCCCAGTGACTTAAAATAACTTTTTCTATTAAGACAACTAGGATGAAAGGCGCCGAAACAATTTACGCATACAAAGCTGGAAAATTCCTTATTAGCGCAACACTTAAATTTTAAAGAGTCAGACTGTTCATTATTACTACTCATTTTACTGTTTACTCTGTAGCTAAGTATAAATAAAATCTAATTAAAAGGTTGTACGTAGTGTGTTGGTGAGTCTAAATAATAGACATAAAAATTTAACTTAAAACAAAATAAATCAAACAAACAGGTTAAAACAAATAATTTCTCATTTCAACGGTAAAGCGCAGACTAGTTAGAAAATAAGGATTAGAAACAGGGACACACGCTTCTCGTCCAGGGACCTACCAGGACATTATTAAAAACAAACACAGGAAGTCCTAGGAAAAATAAGGAAATAACACTTGGAAAAACAATAGGAGATAAAATTTAAAATTCAATAAACATTACTTGATTAACTTTGAAATAATATCGCATTTTACTATATTGATCCCCGGAACAAAGAATCAAAAATCAGTAGTATATGGTCACCCTTAGTTACTGTGACGTAGGGGAATTTCGACGTCAGCGCGAAATAACATTGATAAGCCTAACTAAGGTTATAATAATTTCTCAGGTAATTTGATACAAAATTAAGCAAAATATAAGCTAAAAAAAAAAAAATATTTTATATTGTAATATCCAACAATTAAAAAATTGTCTTCTGCATTACAACTCTATCGGTCATCAGAAAAGAAGGTCAAATTCAATTACTAGATTTGACCCAAA
>JACEGR010011798.1:0-13682 GCA_014170235.1 Listronotus bonariensis | reverse complement strand
TTACGCAGTTTAACAATAACGATAACGATAACGATAAGCTCTTCGGTATTCATCCGTAATTAAAGGAGTCCGGTATGGTTAATAACAATAACGGATCATGTTTGCGTTACTGCGCAGTCTCAGAATAACGTTAACCACAACGGAATTGCAAAACAAGGGGTGCAAAATGTCTCTAAATTACTCAAGGTTAGTTTATATTTAAAGGTTGCGACATATCCTCAACTTTTAGGCGGTTCGAGGTCGGGGACGCAAGGAAGGGCACTCCTCGGAAAAGACTGGTTAAAATCAAAGCCGATGATCAATCCAGTGGCGTCTAGAATTTGCGCATTTCATTTTGCATTGTTTTGGAAGTGATATTTGTTAAAACATGTAATTCCAAATGTTTTTATTTAAAGTAAAAGAATTTACAACCTATTAATAATTAAAAACTGTTGTGTAAACGGTTGTTCTAATAATACAATAAACTGTATATCTCCGGCACTGAACAACATGGCCAAAAATGGGAGATGTGACGTCATAACACGTCAGAGAAATATGGCCGAATGTCGTGACCTTATATAGACCGACTTTGTAATTACTAAAGAGTTTTTTTTATTTCCTTTGTTATGTTAAAAAAACTATTGCCATTTTGATTTCAGAATTATAATTTTATTCTTGTCCCCACTCTCTCAGCTTTAATTTTGGGGCAGGTAGGCCCATCTACTATAGAAAGATGAAACGAATTTTAAATATTTTTGTTTTCTGCATTAGCCTAAGCTACACAGCCTACTAAATAAACCTTTTAAAAGAATTGCTCCAAACACTGCAAAATTTAGGAAATTATGAAGTACTTTAAATTTAAAGTATTAGACGGAATTACCAACCAACTCCTCAATTAAGAGCTTATGAAAAGAAAAATGGTAATGTAACATTTTTTTATTTATTGACCTCAATGAAGAACACTTCAAGAATATTGTGTAAAAATTTAAAGTAAAATCGAAGCAAAATTAACGAAGATACAACGCTAAGTAACCACATCTCATAGGTCATGCCATCAAGTCCTTGGATTGGAAGTGAGCTCGCGAGTAAGTGCAATCTTGTGCAATGACAGTATCAGTCTTACTCGCAGACTTTCCTGTTCTGGTAGGCTCGAAGACATTATTGGGTAAAAATCAATAATACTAGCTGATCTTTCATTTTACCTATATTTGACCGGACTAATGTCTTTCCTCTGATGGCTTCGTTGTTGTATCACATGTTCGACGAGATTTCATGAGTAGAAGGAAAAGTAAACGGTCAGTGTCTGTCTTTATTTACTAGCTCTATTTAAAAGAGATAGGGTACTGTGCTGGTTATTTCGACTTTACTAAATGATGTGAATTGTTTTTGCCATGTCTGTGCCGGTCGTAATATTGGGTTGGAGTCGGGTATGTTTCAGATGCAAATATCGACTGTGCAAAAAGTAGTTCTTTTAGTTAAATGTTATTTTTGGCTTTTTCTTTTAATGTATAGCATTTTTAACGATTTATAAATTTATTTAATTATAGAAAAATAAAAATATTTGAAGTTCGCCTCTGTTTTTGCCTTGACTTCAATAGATTTGCCGTCACAAGAATTATCTATGACGGGTACTATATTTTTAAGTACGAATGACCCTCACCCAAGATTGTTTAATAGGTAAGGTTGCCTCGTAAGCCTTGCAACATGGCGGACCATACGTCACATATGTATTTTGCTCATTATTTAATGAAGTTTTTAATAGTGTAGTTTGTGTTTTATGTCAATATTAAAGAAATACTTTTTAATACTGTTAATTCCAGTTGTTACCGTAACTTCTTTATTTCCTATTAATAAATTATTGATTATTCTAGCTGATTTTTAAATATTGTATATCGCGCTCTTTCGCCCTCATAGCATTATCCGTCTAGACATCCTTGTTTGCTATGTTGGCGCCAATAAGGAACCAGCAGTGCGGTACATATGTGACGTAATGAGGCAACCTTACCTATTAAACGATCTTGCCCCTCACCCCACTTTACGAGGCGAGAAAAAGCTTGTACAAAAGAAAAATTAAACTTCCTATAGAATAAACCCTTTTTCACTACTAACGTATGTCATAAAAGTTTTGGCACACAATATTTATCGGTTTTTTTTTTAATGAAGAAATTTATTTAAACACTAACTAGTTACGTCTCTTTCGATATTTAAGACCATTCCTCCTCAATTTCAACGATATCGTAGATACTCTTAGAAGATCTGTATTGCCTAGCCAGTCTCCTCGTTGACATATTCCAATCTGGTTTTTGCTCTTCTTACCAATCTCTCTGACCTCTATGCGGTAAATGCACGTGGTCTTCCACTTTTAGGGAGATTCAGACATGGTATTCCATGCTCGCACTCCGCTATTGTTCTATAAATGGTTCTGCGTGAAATGTTTTCATTCTGGAATATTCGACAGATTTCAGCTTTGGGTATCCGGTCAACTAACTTGTAGATACTTTTCTTATTTCTAATTTATACGACATCTTAAAGCGAAAACTTCAAAATAAATAAATCTCAACTGACAGTAAATAAAGTAAATAAACTTTTGTTTTCAAAGGCAACTTGATATTATTTTGTTTTTGTTAAAATTAAAGACAATGAGTTTTGTGCCAAAACTTTTAGGACATACGTTATTATTATTATTTTTTAACTTTAGGTTTTCCTTACCTATACTGCTTATTCATAGTTACATACACAACTGGATTAACACAGCTGGCCAGATAGATCAAAAGGTACCCAAGTACGTGAAGAGGAGCATGCATGACGGTCTTGATCAAAAATCTTGACAATAGTAATAGGCAAATAACACACCACAAAACATATAAATATCACCAGAACCATTTTAGTGATTTTCATTTCACTTCTTTTGAACTTATTACCATTGGTGCTGTGTTGGGCCAGTCGTTTGTGTGATTTTCTAACGACCCAAAATATATTCGAGTAACAGAGTATAATAATTACTGAAGGTAGAGCAAATCCTATGATAAAAAGGGCTGTTTTTGATGAATGACCTAAAAATAAAATTTTATGTTGACATAATTATTACTTCAGCTAATTCTACCGTTAGTTACGTGTAAGGCCTCGAGCCACGATAACAAGCGTAAGCGTCCAGCGGAAAGTAATGAATGTCTGTTCTGGTAGCCGGTACTGACTAAAATATTTTGTGGTAAACAGCGACTGCTGACGTATATTGCAGTCCCCTGATTTAAAAATAAACATTATTTTATGCTACCATAACGATCAAAGGCAGCGCTCTGACATTCTTCGGTTTAGATTTTCAAAATTTGCATTTGTTTATTTGAAAGTTGATTAACAATAGCCTAATAAATAAATAATATTAAGTTTTCTATTCTATTAAAATATAATAATAAATCCTAAAAATTATATTAATATATCTTTGATGGTTACTTAGACATTGATTTTTAATGGGGTAACAGGTATAAAATAAGGTTATATTTGAATTCAGCCCAGCAGAGCCAAAAACTCTAAAATATAATTGGGGAGCAGCAAAATAGTCTTACTTAAAAAATAACTGATAAGATAGCGCATAAATCATTAAAAACCAACTAAAATGTTCTAAAAATTATAAAAATGTGTTTTTTTAATATTTTGGGCAAGTTTGTTGTCATTTTGCGGTGGCATTTAAGAAGCTAATATTATTAAGTCCAATGTAGTCTCGACGGCACCTAAACGAATATTTCTGACCATAAAATGTCACTTGTCAATACGCCACGGACTTTTGTTTTATTTTTAATTTCTCTTTAGATTAACAAATAAAAGTATAAACTAATGCTTATAGAACAACTTTAAATATATATTTAATGCATAAAATACATATATATTTACAAACATAACAATCCAAAAACTTATACAAGGTCGTCCCGTATCGTTATGTTTCAAATTTTGGGACGTAAAAGTACACTTCTTTTCAAGTAAAAAAACACAAAACTTGTATATCCATTTTTATTTTTTTATTTTTTTTTTTTTTTTGAGGTGGACATTTTGAAAATATTATCAATTGACTATTTTTTAAATAAAATATTTTTATTTACTTTAAGAACTTATTTTTAGTATTCTTTATTTACTTTTAGTATTATCTTAGTATTATCTTCAAATAACATTCATGGGCGTGTAACTTTGAAATAAATAAAAATGGATATACAAGTCTTGCTTTTTTACTTGAAAAGAAGTGTACTTTACGTTCCCAAAATTTGCTTGAACATAACGATACAGGACACCTTGTATAGAGTTAGCCATATAGGTTTAATAAAGTTTTTTAAACATCCTAAAAATATTAAAAATTTGACATTGACTGTTTTTGAAAAACCCTTTGATTATGTAACTTGTGTGACAATTAAAACAAATACTTTATTAAATACAGTTTTATCTAGGGGTGTGCGAATATCGTTCGAATTGAATCAGATCAAATATTATTATTCGATTTCTTCTCCGAATTATTTAAAATTCGACGAATAATTCAAAAAATTCGAAAATTTTTGAATAATTCAAAATATGAATGGATTCTCTATTTTATCCAATTGAGATTCCATAACATCGGACATCAAAATATTCTATTGATCCATAATATCCTTTTTGACTAAAAATTACACACACTGATCGAAGGCCACGAAGGCAATGAAGAAGCTGATAAATTGGCAAAGGAGGGGGCTGGCAGGACAATGGTAGGTCCTGAGCCCTACTGTGGTATTCCATCATGCCAGGTAAGGTCATCCATTAGATCATGGATTATGAGGGAATCACAAGACTGGTGGAGGAGAACACCAGGACAGCGTCAGGCGAAAGTGTTTATTAAGGCTTACTCGCCAGAATTTACAAAAGACCTTCTGAATTATAACCGGAAGGCAGTAAGAATAATAGTGGGTCAACTGACAGGTCATTGCAGATTGAATAAACACCTGGAAACTATGGGCCTGGCAGAAGAAAACCTATGTAGGTTCTGCCAGGAGGAGGAAGAAACTGCAGAACACATATGGTGCCACTGCGAAGCCCTTTGTCGTCTGCGGTTTGCAAGGCTGGGTGAAGAAAAACCTAAAGCGGCAAGATATACCAAGGGGCCAGTTTCAAGCTTGTGGAGTCTGATTAAACAGACCGGCTTGGATAGCGTGCTTCTAACCTATGGACGGAGGACACACAATAAACCTGAGCAGGTTGCAGTGTTAGAGGATATGCAATCCACCTCCTAATCTAATCTAATCTAATCTACACACACTGATAAAAAAATAACTTGATTCAAGAGCTTAAATCTTGACACCATCCGGGGAGAAAATACTTTTTTTGAATCAAAATAATAAAATTCTTAATCTAAGAAATTATTTAAGAACAAAAAAATTCTTTAGCTCAGGGATTAAATTTTATGTTTCAAATAAAATGTATAAATGTATATTATTTGTCAAATTTATATTTAAATATTAAAATTAACAAATCCTAAATATAATGTCCTCGAAAATTCGAGATTACTACAATAATTCCTGATAACTCGAAAAAAATCAAATTATTCTAAAAAATTTGAGTTATTCGAATTATTTGGAAACTGTCGAATAATTCAAATTTACAAATTATTCGATTTGAGTTTCAAATCAAATATCGATATTCAATTCGATACGAATAATTCGTAAGTTCGAATTATTCGCACTCCCCTAGTTTTATCTAAACTAACTGTTTTCAAATTGTAAAACGTATGCGTTAGTATCGTGACTACACAAAAATAAGTTTCAAATCAGTGTCTTAAAATTACGCAAAAATCGTCTGTTGAAATTAATGGTTTAACTTTAAGGGGATGCCGTAGCACGTTAAATGAGCTAAAACGCGATTCGCTGCCGTTTTTAAATATTTGTTTGAAAAAAGTTGTATATTGAAAAGTTTCTTAAAATGATCCAAAGATTATCGGAAAGTTGGTTATTTTTACGGTTTTGTAATTTTAGGAAATTTAATGTGTTGATTATTACCATTACCAAAAATCAATTAACTTTCCGATAATCTTTGGATCATTTTAAGAAACTTTTCAATATACAACTTTTTTCTCAAACAAATATTTAAAAACGGCAGCGAATCGCATTCCAGCTAATTTAACGTGCTACGGCATCCTCTTAAGAACACCTCGATATAAATTCAAGAAATTACCATGTTGATCTCTTTTAATTGAGCAAGTTCCCAGTCTTTCGTCCATCCCGTATACACCCCATTTTCCAAGAAGTGTGGGTATTTGTAAACCATAACTGAATATCCAGATAAAGGAAATATATAAAAAAACTTTTTGTTTTTGTGTAAATCTTGTTGTACAGTTGTGGCCAGGCAATCAAAATATATCTGCAATTAAAAATAAAGCATTTTATTACTAACCTCAAGCAGCAAGGTGACGTCTTATTGACGTCTCTTTTTGGTCATTTCTGGTCACATTTGGTCAGCCAAGACGTCATAAGATCACGACAAAATGACGTTAATTTGACCTACCTAAATCACAGACAAACATCAATTTTAGACGAAGAACCAAATTCTAAAACGGTATTTACCAATCGGTTATGTTGACGTTTAAACAATGTTTTATACGTCCAAAGTTGCCACCAATTATTACCGCGGTTATAATTGGTTGAACGCCAGATTGCTGAAAAGACGTCCAGTTAATGAGCGTCTTTAAGATGACAAAAATTGACGCAGAGACTTTTTTAAAAAGCTAAAATAATATGATATTTTACTTGAAAATTAAAACAGGAAAAAACGCCTTTCTGCTTGCAATTTCCTCGCTAGCAAGTAATGCAAGGTAGCATCTCTCGGGACACTGTCCAACCTGGAGATGCAGATTTTAACACTAGCCGAAGGTATTTCTTTCAAAGCTAATTGAGATTACCAACCGCAGACCGGTCTCTAATAATTTTGGTCTGGTACGGTGTAGGCGATAAAAAGCGAAGATGCTGAATAAAGGTAGTAATTTATTGTCCATTACGCCATCTATCGGTAGAGTTTTTTCCTATTTCAAATTTGTAAAATTATTAGTCTTATTTTTCTTTCATATGATATTTCGGTTGGGTTTTGACACGAATCATATAATGTCACAAAATTTTTCTGGCGAGTTTTCTAAACATGACGTCATTAGATTTTTATGAGCTAGTATGACGAAAAAATGACGTCGAAAGACGTCACTTTAACGACGTCAAAAACACGTCAATTAAATGACGTTAAAATGACGTCATAATTTTGGTCTGATGACGTCCTATGACCAAAAATGACTTTAAATAACGTCATAATGACGTCAGCTTGCTGCTTGGGAACTTGATAGTACTAGCAACAATTTAGAAATAGAATTTTAGGTCAGCTGGTTTTTTGATTTGTTGTTTTCTTTTCTCTTTTGATAAACCCTGGACTGTTTGGCTGGCGGTAGTGGTTGCGCTTATTAGTTCGCATCCTACCTGAATAGGTAATAATCCAAGGTTTTGAAAACATTTTAAGAAACCTAATTTTCATATATCCGCCTAACCAATATCAAAGAATAATATATAGTGAGATTTCAGCGTACCCTAAAAATTTTTAGTACCTACCGCGACCAACAGATGGCGAAAGTAGTACGATGTCGCTTTGCTAATACGATTACCATCAGAAATTAATAGCAGTCGCTGACGAGCAATCGGCCCGATCAGTTAGAGTGAGGATATACGCAAAATTTTAAAAAATAAAATCCCCGCTAAATGATAGTATCCATAAGATTATTAAATTTATGATTTCAGAATAGGATATATCGATGGGTTTTTGACAAAATATCGTAAGCGACATTCGTCAGTTTTACGGGAAACGTTTTTTTTATTGGCTTTATTTCAGATGAAGATATGTTCTATATTGGTTCGGCGGTTCATTTAATTAATGGTAGTTATTTGGGTACACGCCAAAAAATAAATTAATAGTACCAAAAAACCAAAAAAAATAAAGCAAGTAAATAGTGAACTAAAAATCGACGTTTTGGTGGCAAGTCTGCCACCGTTGTCAAGATAAATTAAATAAAAATAAAAATATTAAAAATTAACTATTATTTAGGTTTAGAATTTTAAAATGTTTAGCTTTTTTTAGGAGATTCTGAAAATTTTGACATTAAATGTTAAATATGTTTGTTTTGTAATTCAAATTAAGAAGAAATCTAAAATAAAAACATTCAGATCTCGGTTTTTCTTTAAAAATAACGCGATGGGAGAAAAATCGTTTCCAGTAAAATTGGCGAATGTCGCTTACGATGTTTTGTAAAAACGCATCGATATATCCTATTCTGAAATAATACATTTAATAATCTTATGGATACTGGGTCCATTTATCGGGGATTTTATTTTTATTAAATTTTGCGTATCCTCACTCTAACTGATCGGGCCGATTGCTCGTCAGCGACTGCTATCAATTTCTGATGGTAATCGTATTAGCAAAGCGACATCGTACTACTTTCGCCATCTGTTGGTCGCGGTAGGTACTAAAAATTTTAGGGTACGCTGAAATCTCGCTTGCGGGGTTCTATGGATTGGTATTCTTTGCCAATATAGAGCATATCTCCAATTCTAATTTTCATTTTTTTGTTTTTAGATAAGTTTACCAAACATATTTTTTTTATTTCCAGACACTTTCATCATTTCTAATTATACAGTCATTCCCCTTCAAACTTTTAAATCGTTCAGTATAAGTTAAAAATATTTGGTACGATAATATATGACCAAGGTCTGCATTTTTTGACATATCAGTGACAGCTCTAAATGTCAAGGTGGCAGCTCCAAATATCAACATGATAGCTCTAAATATCAAGGTGACAGCTCTATATGTCAAGGTCACAGCTGGTCGCCAAAGCAACCGTTACCGCCAGCCAGATAGCCGAGGATCTACCCGACAAAGGAGGGAGAACAACATATCAAAAAATCAGCCAACTTAAAATTCTTGTTTTTCCGACGTTGCTGTCTCCCGGACTATAACGTTTTTTATATTCCTATGGAGATGTAAAACCAAAACCTATGTTTGTTTTATAAAATTAACGTAAATATACTTCTGGACAAAACAAAATGTTGTTCAAATTTTTTCTTAACTTTTTATCCGACTTATATGATTTTTTGGTCTAGTTGTAGCCCCACATAATAGCTTTGTTCGTGGGTTCGATTCTGAACCGGTTCTGGGACTATTCGCATGCGCAGTGAAAAAAGCAGCGTTCGCGGTTAGTCCAATCCTGAATTTTTGGTAACAGTTCTGTGTTCGCGGGTTTCAAAGGAATCAGTTCGTTACCGGTTCGTAACCTGAATAGCAGTCCTGGGATTTTTGTTGGAACTAAAAGTTCAGTTCGGAATTTCATGCGCATTGTCGACATGGTCAGCTGTTTTCTGTTTTTGTGGTACAGAAATGAACCGTTGTATTACAGTTTATTTGTTTCTGCCACTTTTTATGCGGGTTAATATACCTGTTGAATATTTTTTTTATATTTTTGTGATTCTGAGCGTATATAAACAAAGGATTTTTAATTGTATTCCGTATGAATCTATGTATGCAATAAAATAAATAAAGAGTTAATTAAAAGATATAGACAATATTACAAGATTTTAGCATTTTTTATTGTTTAAATTTTATCTTTAGTTAAATACACATAATTATGTTAAAAAGGTGAGGAGGCAGGAATCCCTCGTCTTCCGCCGAGAGACCTCGAGTGGCTTTCGACAGTATAACAATTTACCTTTTTGTTTGATTTTTTTTTGTGTAGTATCCAATTAAACCACGAAAAATCCTAACCAAAGGCTAGGTTAGAATACATCTTCAGCTGTATAGAAAATCGATCGCGGTAAATAAAAATTCCGAACTAATAAATAACTAGACATGCGCTTCAAAACAATTCTAAACCAGTTCGGTTCTGGTTCAGAGTCAGTTCATTACTAGACCCGCGAACAAAGCTAATATGAAGACCATTTTTTTAAATACGTCGAGCGGGATAAAAGCATTTTCTATTGTGCAGTTAATTGGGGTTCTTCCGTATTTTATTCTTTTTGCCCCAAGGGCCTTTGCTTATTTACTTAACTACTTGATGCATTTGATTTTAGAAAAGTGAAGACTTTTTTACTTTACTTAGGCCTTACTTATGTAAGTAGCTACGCCACTGACCAAAAAATCATTCAAATCTGTCACAAAACCATAAGGTACATACAGGGTGTCCAAGAATATGTGGGCAATCTCTCGAATTCATATAGAATACATAAAAACAATGGAACAAGTTCATACACATACAAATTACAGAGATATTTGCCCTTAAAGGACGCCACTGAAAATCAGTTTTTCTTAAATAACTTTTATATCACTTTGTACAATGAAATAATTTTTGTAATATGATAAAAACCAGTTAGGACCCCTTAAAATGCTGTTCTTGTAAAATATTTACCTCCTTAGTTCCCCAGGGACGGACAAACCCTTACACAATAGTAGGTAATAATTATTTTTACACCCTGTAAAATAAAGAAATAAAAATATTATTTTCAAATAGCACAAACTCTGAGCTAAAAAAGGTACTTTTTGATCGATATCGATTAAGTAAAACGTTTTCGAGAAAAACAACATTTTAATTAAATAAGGTTGTATTTAATAATTATTACCTACTATTGTGTAAGGGTTTGTCCGTCCCTGGGGAACTAAGGGAGGTAAATATTTTACAAGAACAGCATTTTAAGGGGTCCTAACTGGTTTTTATCATATTACAAAATTATTTCATTGTACAAAGTGATATAAAAGTTATTTAAGAAAAACTGATTTTCAGTGGCGTCCTTTAAGGGCAAATATCTCTGTAATTTGTATGTGTATGAACTTGTTCCATTGTTTTTATGTATTCTATATGAATTCAGAGATTGCCCACATATTCTTGGACACCCTGTATGTACCTTATGGTTTTGTGACAGATTTGAATGATTTTTTGGTCAGTGGCGTAGCTACTTACATAAGTAAGGCCTAAGTAAAGTAAAAAAGTCTTCACTTTTCTAAAATCAAATGCATCAAGTAGTTAAGTAAATAAGCAAAGGCCCTTGGGGCAAAAAAGAATAAAATACGGAAGAACCCCAATTAACTGCACAATAGAAAATGCTTTTTATCCCGCTCGACGTATTTAAAAAAATGGTCTTCATATTAGCTTTGTTCGCGGGTCTAGTAATGAACTGACTCTGAACCAGAACCGAACTGGTTTAGAATTGTTTTGAAGCGCATGTCTAGTTATTTATTAGTTCGGAATTTTTATTTACCGCGATCGATTTTCTATACAGCTGAAGATGTATTCTAACCTAGCCTTTTGGTTAGGATTTTTCGTGGTTTAATTGGATACTACACAAAAAAAAATCAAACAAAAGGTAAATTGTTATACTGTCGAAAGCCACTCGAGGTCTCTCGGCGGAAGACGAGGATTCCTGCCTCCTCGCAACATAGTATACTTATTTAACTAAAGATTAGATTTAAACGGCAAAAATGCTAAAATCTTGTAATATTGTCTATATCTTTTAATTAACTCTTTATTTATTTTATTGCATAGATTCATACGGAATACAATTAAAAATCCTTTGTTTATATACGCTCAGAATGCCAAAAATATAAAAAATGTTCAACTCTTCTACCTCATGGCAAGCCTGTGACTCACAGGCTGAGACCTGGGTACCTTATTTGTTGGGCTGTTATAAATTCATGTAAATGATCATCGAACAAACAGCTTCTTAAGTCGAGATAAGTTAGAACCACGTCCCGATTATTTCCGCAAGGTTATTACATCTTCCGTAAACAAAAAGCGTTATGATCCGGAGGTGGCATCCGAGAAGGCGAGAACTGTTTGATGTGTTGTTCTCTACTCGCTTTAAATTGGCTTGGCAACGTGCAATATTATGTCTGCTAGTATCGACTCCTGATAAACTGGTCTGTTACAATGTAGCGAAAAAAATATTTGACAAACATCGCAAAACAAATGGTAAATTGAGTATAACAGGCTCCTGAAGACTCCCTGGCATAATTCCCTCAGCGAAACGCCTGCAAGATTTTGGTACTCTGCCGGCCAGCAGACCCAGAAAAAGTATTTACGATGTCGCTTTGCTAATACGATTACCATCAGAAATTGATAGCAGTCTGTAGCGAGCAATCGGCCCGATCAGTTAGGTGGTACGCAAAATTTAATAAAAATAAAATCCCCGATAAATGGACCAATATCCTGAATTATTAAATGTATTATTTCAGAATAAGTCGATGCGTTTTTGCAAGAAAACATCCGTAAGCGACATTCGCCAGATTTTGGAAACACACATAAATTGGTAAAAAACCGGGCCTGAATATTTTATTGGGTATTACAAACCAGCATTTGTCGAAATCTCCCCAAAGCGTGTCTAACCCATGCAATATTTTTATGGAGCAGCGTCGTTCACTATTCTTGCTATTTTCAATTTTGTACTGTGGTATTTTGTCTTGTACTCGTGGTAAGGTGAACAGCAACAATATCAGTATGTAAAAGCGTTCCTAAGCACGTATCGTTTCAATCTGCGTGTGGCCTGGATATGAGTTATTTTAAAAATTTTGCATGATAACATGTCTGGTATCTGCTTTCGCCAGACCGCTATACCCAGGCATTTCTTAAAAACGCCTGAGATCTGAACGCTCGCTGACCACCTGTGTATCAACGCAAGCTGACGTCATTATGGCGGTATTTAAAGTCATTTTGGTCATAGGACGTCATCAGGCTATGACATCATTCTTGTCATTTATTGACGTATTTGTATGATATATCATGTTCAGGAAAACTCGCTAATGATATATGATTCGTGCGCCAAGTATGAAGAAGATGGACTAATGAACCCGCAGGTTGAAATGGGAAGGTACGCAGTCAGACCTCAACATGTCGAGACGATATCATTACTATTAAACTCTTGCTTTACTATTGGTCAAAGTGATAGTGCAATTATCTGCCAAATCTCCAGATACACTTGCTAATGATATGGCGAAAAGCCGCAAGTAAATCAGCTTGTCTCTGCGT
The DNA here is from genome assembly GCA_014170235.1 of Listronotus bonariensis. Classification (NCBI taxonomy): domain Eukaryota; kingdom Metazoa; phylum Arthropoda; class Insecta; order Coleoptera; family Curculionidae; genus Listronotus; species Listronotus bonariensis. The sequence goes on along the minus strand of JACEGR010011798.1, from coordinate 655 downwards.
CATGGAGATGTTGGCGGACGTCTTTTCGGTACAGGCGTTGATACAATTGCGCAACCGCGGCCTTGACATTGTCACCGACCAATGCAGAGTGTTCTGTCAGTCAACATTTTCTTGTGCGTGCGTCTTGGGTGGTAATAAAAAAATGTAGATGATACGCAAAAACAAAGAAAGTTTTATCATATTTTAACTGAGTATATACAATGGATATCAGCGAGGTATCAGTGTTCGAAGGTGCCGTAACGTTAGAATTGGCTGAGGCATGATTCGCTGCCGTTTTTGAAATATTTGTTTGAGAAAAGGTTGTATATTGAAAGTTTCTTAAAATGATCCGAAGATTATCGGAAAGTTAATTGATTTTAATGTCATCCCCTACAAATGTTGGCTTTCGATAATCTGGAATCAGCCCAAGCCTCATCCTCCCAGCACCAGGCAAATCCTCACATAAATGCCCATGCAATTGAAGACAGTGGATAAAACGCAGAGGAAATATTTACTGTATCGAAGATATCGATTGTTCATTTCGTTCAATAATTAAATAATCAAAATTTGCGAAATGTGATTATATTATCATCGGCTCATTATTGATAATATGCTGCATTGCCATTTTATTTATCTAGTCATGATCTCCAGATTTTATTGTACGATTCGCCTTCTG
>JACEGR010011797.1:0-13690 GCA_014170235.1 Listronotus bonariensis | reverse complement strand
TAAATTTCTCAAGTTTTGTCTCCTGTTACATACCCACGGCACGTGCCAGAGCCATTCAGCCTTCGTGGACTGTCCAAGGATGACAAAATGTGAAAAAACATTGTGCCCAGATATCTTGGGAGTTTATTTTCTCTCAACAAACAATTTTGATCACTTTAATCCTTTAGAGCAGAAGCCATCCATGAAAGTAGTTATAAAAATCGATAAATCCCCCACAGCCGGACGATGGGCAAGAGAGGGAAGCCTTTCTGTAAGTGAAAAATCATTAATGAGAGAAATAGTTCTTCTTTTGAATGGAATCAAGAATGCTTAGGTTGTGGGGAACGCCCCAGTTATGAGAACAATATTCCAAGGAAGGTCGGATTTGGGACACATTTAAAGTGTATAAATTAGAAGGGGAAAAATAGTTTTTGGCTCGAAAGAAAAATCCGAAGCTGTTAAAAAGTCAGAATGCCTAAAATGCAAATTTTCAAACTATATGTATTATTATCAAGTGTCAATCAAAAAAAAAAAAAAAAAGATATCTTCCAATAAACAAAGCTCTTTGCCCTTTTACTTTTAAAATAAAGCACAATAAGAAAAACTTTTTCAATAGGCTTTGCCTTCTTTGTCCAGAAATAAGGAACATTTATTGAATATTTCTACTTTTTTACAAAGTCCCTAGCTTCAGTAGGAATGCGGCAAAAGAATTTTTTGTTTTACCAAAGCAAAAATCGTCATAGAAAAGAAAAAAGACCCTTCTTAAAAGCTTAGTTCGCTTTTTAATATTGAAAATATTGGCCCTTTAATTTACATTTTCGTTAAAAATCTAAAATAGTATTTATCTTGCCAATTTTAAAATTTTGAACATAATTTTTTTATATATATAATAATTAATTAAATATAGGTAATTTAAATTATTTTTTTTTAATGTTTGAATGTATAAAAGATGTTTTAAAATGGTCTCTATAAAATGCTACAACAAATTCCTTGAACCAAAATACAACGATCTACAGTGTGTCCACGTAAGTTGGCGTCATATAGCAAACTTTTTTTATTATTTATATATAAAAAAGTTTATTTTTTAAAAAATTTCTGCATGGTACAAAACCAAAAAGGTAACCATTAGATATCAAATTGTATTATTCATCTACGAGGTTTGGTCAAAAATGTAATTTTTGCTCAAAAGTCAAGTACCTGTATTTTTACTAATATAAAAACAATTATCAAAAATACGTATGCAACTAAAAATGTTTAAATATAAAATTTCTTGATTATCGCAGAAAAAAAAAAGATCTTTTTTTTGTAATTAACAAAATTGCATATTTAAAAGTGATTTTTAATTATAAACATATTTTTTTGACAATTGTTTTTATATTAGTAAAAATACAGGTACTTGACTTTTGAGCAAAAATTACATTTTTGACCAAACCTCGTAGATGAATAATACAATTTGATATCTAATGGTTACCTTTTTGGTTTTGTACCATGCAGAAATTTTTTAAAAAATAAACTTTTTATATATAAATAATAAAAAAGTTTGCTATATGACGCCAACTTACGTGGACACACTGTAGATCGTTGTATTTTGGTTCAAGGAATTTGTTGTAGCATTTTATAGAGACCATTTTAAAACATCTTTTATACATTCAAACATTAAAAAAAAATAATTTAAATTACCTATATTTAATTAATTATTATATATATAAAAAAATTATGTTCAAAATTTTAAAATTGGCAAGATAAATACTATTTTAGATTTTTAACGAAAATGTAAATTAAAGGGCCAATATTTTCAATATTAAAAAGCGAACTAAGCTTTTAAGAAGGGTCTTTTTTCTTTTCTTATGACGATTTTTGCTTTGGTAAAACAAAAAATTCTTTTGCCGCATTCCTACTGAAGCTAGGGACTTTGTAAAAAAAAGTAGAAATATTCAATAAATGTTCCTTATTTCGGACAAAGAAGGCAAAGCCTATTGAAAAAGTTTTCTTATTGTGCTTTATTTTAAAAGTAAAAGGGCAAAGAGCTTTGTTTATTGGAAGATATCTTTTTTTTTTTTTTTTTTTGATTGACACTTGATAATAATACATATAGTTTGAAAATTTGCATTTTAGGCATTCTGACTTTTTAACAGCTTCGGATTTTTCTTTCGAGCCAAAAACTATTTTTCCCCTTCTAATTTATACACTTTAAATGTGTCCCAAATCCGACCTTCCTTGGAATATTGTTCTCATAACTGGGGCGTTCCCCACAACCCTAAGCATTCTTGATTCCATTCAAAGAAGAACTATTTCTCTCATTAATGATTTTTCACTTACAGAAAGGCTTCCCTCTCTTGCCCATCGTCCGGCTGTGGGGGATTTATCGATTTTTATAACTACTTTCATGGATGGCTTCTGCTCTAAAGGATTAAAGTGATCAAAATTGTTTGTTGAGAGAAAATAAACTCCCAAGATATCTGAACACAATGTTTTTCACATTTTTTTTATCCTTGGACAATCCACGAAGGCTGAAAGCCTAAATACTAACGTACCGTGGGTGTCTTGAGCAGGGTAAGAGGAAGTTTGTTAACAAGGGACTTAAAAACTTGAAGATTTGGGGGAAGGAAAGACCTCCGCTGGCAGCAGGTTCCACAGTCTAGAAAGTCTAGGGATAAAAGAACGAACGAAATGGTAAGTTCGGGGCCTGTCCAATTGAACTGTATAGGGTTGAATACGCGCCGCACCACGAGTTTCTATGTTGGGAACTGCAAGAGGAGGGACTATACTGGACAATTCATCGAAGCAGAAGCCGTAAAAGAAGAGCGATAGATCTCCCACAGCTCGACGATGGGCAAGAGAAGGAAGTCTTTGAGTAAGTAAAGGATCATTAATAAGACGAACAGCCCTTCTTTGAATGGCATCAAGAATGCTGAAGGTTGTAGGGGATGCCATTCCCCAGACATGAGAACAATATTCCAGAGAGGGTCGAATTTGGGACACATACAAAGTGTATAAATTGGAAGGAGAAAAATACATTTTGGCTTGGAAAAGAAATCCAAGCTTTTTAAAGTCGCGGTGACTATAAATACAATGTGTTTATGCCAGTTAAGGTTATTCTCAAATGTGATGCCCACAAGGTTAAATGTGTCCCCACTCTGCAAAACCTGGCCACTCATCAGTACTAGCACCAACTTTGTTTCTTCTTCACATCAACGATCTTCTTTCTTCCACAACCAATCCCATTCATAGTTATGCTGACGATAGTACCCTTCACTCCACTTTTCAGGTTCCCAAACCAATCTCTCAACCCGACTTGGAAAGCAAACGCGGGGCGATGCAGATATCTCTTTCATAGAATCTCAATTTGATATTGGATTGGGGCGCCAAAAATCTCGTTCAATTTAATGGATCCAAAACACAATCGTGTTCCTTGTCGCGAAAAAAATCATCAAACACTCATCCTTTGCTTATAAGTGGTCAGGGTTTGCAGAGCGGGGACACATTTAACCTTGTGGGCGTCACATTTGAGAATAACCTTAACTGGCATTTATAAACACATTGCATCTATAGCCACCGCGGCTTCAAAAAGCTTGGATTTCTTTTCCGAGCCAAAAAGTATTTTCTCCTTCCAATTTATACACTTTGTATGTGTCCCAAATTCGACCCTCTCTGGAATATTGTTCTCATGTCTGGGAATGGCATCCCCTACAACCCTCAGCATTCTTGATGCTATTCAAAGAAGGGTTGTTTGTCTTATTCATGATCCTTTACTTACTCAAAGACTTCCTTCCCTTGCCCATCGTCGAGCTGTGGGAGATCTATCGCTCTTCTATGGATACTATTACGGCTTCTGCTCCGACGAATTATCCAGTATAGTCCCTCCTCTTGCAGCTTCCAACAGAGAAACTCGTGGTGCCGCGCGTATGCATCCCTATACAGTTCAATTGGACAGGCCCCGAACTTCCCATTTCGTTCGTTCTTTTATCCCTAGAGTTTCTAGACTGTGGAACCTGCTGCCAGCGGAGGTCTTTCCTTCCCCCAAATCTTCAAGTTTTTAAGTCCCGTGTTAACAAACTTCCTCTTACCCTGCGTAAGACACCCACGGTACGTTAGTATTTAGGCTTTCAGCCTTCGTGGATTGTCCAAAGATAAAAAAAACAAGGAAAGAAGATCTGCTGTAGATCTTTTGTGGCGAAATCCATACTGCCTGTCATGCAAAATTTTTGTGTTTTTCTAAGTACTTAAGAATTTGTGAATTAATTAATTTTTCCATTACTTTACAAAGAACTGAGAGAATTGAAATTGGTCTATAGTTAGATGGAAGGGATTTAGATCCTTTCCTGGAAATAGGTTGAACACGTGCAGCTTTCCAGCTCTCCGGAAAGATACCTGTGTCGTAAGAAATTCGAAAGAGCCGAGTAAAGATTGGTGCAAGTTCTGGAGCACATTTTTTTAAAACGATTGCTGGTATGCCATCCAGCCCAGACGTGGTGTTAAGGGAAGAATGGATACGTTTAATGTGTTTTACTTTAAAAATAATATCGGGCATTTTATGAGAAACTGGGGTAACCGCTGGAATTGGATGATTTATTTACTCTGATATTATTAAAGTTTTTTGTTTATATTCTTTTAAATTATGTCTATTACCCGCTTTATACTATGTTTACAACAAAAAAAACTAGTTTTATTTAATTTTTATTTAAGCTAGGGAGTAAAAATGCCATCAACATAAACTACAAAGCAAGGCTGTCTGCTAAACATGTTTCAAATGTTATAAAAACTATCAGGTCGTTTTGTGTTTCGTTCGTTCATTTGGAAAATTTATTTGTACTTTTGGGCATATGGCCAGAATCCTTTCTAATTTTCTTTTCTCTCAAAATATTTAAATTAGTCTGCCTTATAATTAAGATTTACCCAATTATTTTTGATCTGAAGAGAGTCTGCAAGAGACTAAAACTTATTTAATTTCCTTTCTTTACCTTAAAATGGTTCACAAAGGCTTAACGTTGGTACTTATAGAAAGTGTCTCTAAAAGACGCCGAAAAATGACTACCGCAAATTCCTAAGATTAAAATATCCTACCTCAGGACAATAGTGCATAATTTTTATGATACAGAGTGTCAAAAACATTAAATTATTTTTAGATTTATACAGAGAGGTTCTAAAGTCCGTCGCCCTCTTCATACCTCCTGAACCGTTTGGTATATTTTCAGGAATGATTGCTTAAGAAGGGTCGTATTGAATTTAAAAAAATAGTAATTTATGTACCAGGTGCAAAAGTGATACTTTTTTAACGAATGGAAAGTTTAACAGCACGAGCCGATAGGCGAGTGCAGCAATCACATGAGTAAAGAAGACACTTACATACTATATTGTTTCCACGACCGCATAAAAATTTCCCAAAATACCATTTTGTACATATTTGAGGGATATTTTTCTAATTCTTCTGTCTTACAGCTGCTAACAAGCTTGTTTAACAGCTGACGTCATTATAATGTGAATCGAAAAAATAAAAGTGCTTACCGCCAATGACAAATGACAAAAAATATAACCTAAAAATGGCAACTTCAGTTTTAAAACCAAAGTACGCAACATTTTTAATGCCAGGTAAATTAATCCATCACATGGTTTCCCACACATACTATTGTTATTGTTATTAGTATACATTTAGTCAATTTTGTTTGTCCTTTAACCTCAAATTCGGCTATATTTCCCCCTCCTTGTTTTTTCATCCTGTTAGACAGTGGTTAGACATCTCCCGACGCCGCTAACAACCGCTGTGAGCTGCTGTAAGACTGACGTCATTGATTTGTTAAAAAAATGAAAGAGCTTACAGCTGCTGTAAGCTAGGTAACAAAGAAAATATCCCTTTGATTTATCTAAACAGACTAATTTTAATTTTTGCTGCACAGCCAATATATTGAAACAAAAAATCATATCCTCCTTATTTTTAAGAGACAATTATCCTCTTCATAACTATGCATTTAATATTTAATTTTAGAAAATTGTATGTACCTCCTTTTTGTAGAAATAATACTAAAACAGTATAAATTTCTTTTCAATTTTTTAGTCATCCAAACTCATTATTACTATTAATTTTCAATAATTTATATTAAATTTATTTGCAAACTGTCAAATTTTAAAACTAGTGACAAATGACCTAAAAGAAATAATGACGAAATCAAAGGTAACTTGACCGTTTGGTTCAGTTGATGTCGCGTCTAATTACTGTTAAATTGCATAAATTGATATTTAAGTTTATTGTAGTAGGCATTGAAACAAAACACTAATTTAAAGTGTTTGACCACAATTTAAGTAACAAGGTCAGAGTCTCAAATTTGTCAAATATATTAAGGCAGACATGTTTCGCCGTCTCGGCATCATCAGACCTAAAATAATGTTTAAAACCCGTTACATAGAGAAATAAATACAATAAAATAACAAAACTCACCTAACTATTTATTGTATTTATTTCTCTGTGTAAAGGGTTTTAAACATTATTTCAGGTCTGATGATGCCGGAGACGGCTGAAACTATGTCTACCTTAATATATTTGACAAATTTGAGACTCTGACTTTGTTACTTAAGTTGTGGTTAAATCTATGTTGAGTCTCTTTGAGAAAATGGACAGATTCTTAAGTATATAATTTAGAGTGTGAAAAAGCTTCGAAGTGTTAAAAAGTTACTTTTTTTAAGTGTGTACTAGAATGGAATACTTTAACTTAATGTTGACGAATAAAAAAACAGCACTTTTATTTAACGGTCGTGGAAAAAGCATTTTAAAGCCCAAAGTTTATATTTATTTAGATCTTACGATGATAAACGTACGACTTTTTAAAGCCGCGTGTACCGAGTAATTTCATTTAATACCAAAAATATTTTTCTTGTAAATTTTTTCGATTCATTTTTTGGTTTACGAATTTGGAACATTTTTTACAATTTAACGTAGCTTTAATTTTTTTTTAAGTTTGATAGGACCACTTCTTGCTGAGTTATCGAACTTTGAATGAAAATTATTCTTTTTATTTCAGCAACCGCTAATTGCGCTAAAAAATTAGGAAGGATTTTAAAATCTTGAATAAATGCCCCACAAAAATCGGCGAGGGTTTTTAAAAAATTTTGGATATAATTTTTTTTAATAACTCCAAAAAAATTGGTTTTTATGCATTTTTATTAAAAAAGGATTTAAACTTATTAAAAAAATGTTTTGAAGTCATTAAAAAAATATAAAAAATTCATGAAATTTAAACACTTTTATTAATAAAAATACATAAAAAAACCCTAAAACTTTTTTGCATTTTGTTAAAGAGCATGATCATTTATAGTTAAAATCATGAACCTTTAATTATTTTTCAAATAGTGGATCGAATTTAAAGAAAAAACCTAGCTCGATGGATTAAATCGAAATTCGTGGGGTTTTTGTGGGCATATAACACTATAAAAGGCACACTTAACCTTATTGATTTTCCCAATATTTTTAACTTAGCAACTAATTATCCTAAAAGCCACCGAAAGCCCTATTTTTCTTGATTTTTTAAATTATTGTTAAGAATAAACAGAAAAAAACCGTAGTCAATTGTTGTGGGGAATTTATTCAACGCTTTTTAATTTTCTTGTGCGATCAGCAGTTGCTGAAATATTGAGGGTTAAAGACAAAAATATCCTTTTTCATTTAAAGTAAAATATCTCAGCGAGAAGTGTTCTTATCGAAACCAAATAAAAACTGAATAAATTAGTTATCCAACACATGTAGTGGTAAGGACGTTAAATTGTAAAATATGTTCCAAATTCGTAAACCAAAAAAAAGAACCGAAAAAATTTACCAGAAAAATCTTTTGGTATTAAATGAAATTACTCGGTACATGCGGCTTTAAAAAGTCATACGTTTATCATCGTAAGATCTAAATAAGTATAAACTTTGGGCTTTAAAATGCTTTTTTTCCATGACCGTTAAATAAAAGTGCTGCTTTTTATATTCGATGTAGATAGCGGTTTAGCTGAAAAAAGTTCGAGGAATGAAAAAAAAAAGATCCCAAAAATTAAAAAAATCTTTTTGGTATTCATTAAGGTTGCGCGGTACAAGTTGCTTAAACAAATTTTATCGTAAGATTATAAAACGAGAAACTTTTAGCTTTTAAATGCTTTTTTTAAAATTTCAGTACGACCGTTGTTAAGCAAAAGACCTTAAAAATTGGACTTTTTTTTGTAACCATTAGTTTTTTTACTAGTATAGTTTGTTGGAGATTCTTGTTTTTTGGTTATTAATAACTTCTTTGTCTTTTATCTGAGAAATAGGGCTTCATTAAGCCGAGCGAGGGTAGCTATGACGTCACTCAGGTAAGACACTTACCTTAATTAGATCAAGGTCGGCAGTATTTTACCAAATCTGCCATTTGGACACATATATTTAATGCGACCAAAAATAATATTGGCAGACGATATAGCTGATTATAATTTCGTGGCACACTTTTAAAAACTAAAAAACAAGCAGAGGGGCTTAAAGAGGTATTTTTCAGGCTTTGGTGGATGGGACAATTGCCCCCATTTTTTTAATCTACTAAAATCATAATATACCGAAGCAAAATGTATTAATGTAAGTAATAACACTTTAAACAAAACCAAATATACCAAGGCAAAAAAGTAATGATACTTTAAACAAAAGCAAAGAAGTGCGGGTGGCTCCTCTACATTTAAGATCAAAAATATAAGTAGCTTTTCATTGCTTACTTTAAAAACATCCTTATACCAAATTTTGTAAAAAAATCCAATAAATAAAATATTTAAAAATAACTAAAATTAATAAACCCGGTATTTCATTAAATCGTTATATACACTGAATTGTATCCGCAGTTGGTTTCTTGTGAAACATTTTTAAATATTAATACTAAATAGGAAAAATTGCTTTTTAATGTTTCAATAATTATTAGAGCATTACTCTACAATTGTTTCGCCTTTCTAGGGCTTCATCAAGAGTACTTCGTATACTAAATTTAAAAAAGAGAAATATTTACAAACAGAACCATTTAACACGTTTTTCCCAAAAAGGTCTATAAAATATTAATAGGGGTTTTATTATGCGGCCCAGATGTGGTAATAAATTTATTTATAATTGGCATATCTGCGAAATTCATTTGATCATTGGTAGAAAGAGTTGTATTGTCTATAAGTGATTTTTTAATTTCTAGTTGTTCATATAATTTGTTAACTAATAATCTACCTAGGTTACTCTTATTTACAGACACAGTTTTACAGCCTAACTTATCTAGCCTATTGGATACATTATTGCTGATGTTTGGTATATAATTGATAAACTTAAAATTATTGTTTTTAGGTTCTGTAATACTATAAAACTCTTTAGCAATTAACTTTTGTTTTTTCTTAGTTAACAATTTATCAATAAGTGATTGTTTATATCCGTTGTTTCTTGCTATTTGTTGAATAATGCAGAGTTCTTTGTTAAAATTTGATTGACTTAATGGGAAAGTGACAAGTCTGTGAATTAAACTATGAAAAGAAGATAATTTTATTTTCCATGATTGGTTCGATGCGTAATTTATTACCCTGTCTGTCGTCGTTGGTTTTCTGTAAATATCGAATTCAATGTGGTTGTCAATATTTTTAATGTTTATATCCAAAAAATGTATCTCATTTTCATTTCCTTTTCCATAGTGAACTAAATGTTGCTATTTATTGAGTTTAGAAAATTTAAAAACTTATCTAAATTTATCTCTGTACTATTCCAAATGCAAAAACATCGTCTACATTTCTTTTCCAATAAAAAATGTGTTTAATTAGTTGATTATTAGAGTTAAATAAAACTTTTTCAAAATGAGCCATAAAAATTTCCGACAATAAAGGAGAAATTGGAGAGCCCATAGGTAGGCCATCATTTTGTTTATAAAATTCACCATTAAATTTAAAAGAATTTTGATTTAGGCATGTCCGAACTGCATTTTTAATTCTGTTTTTGTTTTAATATCTAAGTTAGAAGCACCGATTAAGTTATTTAAAATTTCTATAACTTCTTTTATTGGAATTGAAGTAAAAAGACTAAAGTAAAGAAACTAATTTTGAATTGTTTGGAATCGTTAGGTCCTTCGTAAATTCGATAAATTGAAAAGAATTTTTTATTGAGTGCGGGGACTTAAAATTAATTAAATCGTTATATGTTGGCCAAGGAAGTCTATGGTATTTTGTACAGACTTTTAGGAGACCCCCTGTATAATAATAAAAAAATAATAACTTTCCTTTTTCTTTACAAAATAAATTCCCTAATATTTGACTGTCTCGAAATGCGGTGTCCTGGAATTTGTTTTCACAAAAGATTGAACATAAATTGTAAGAAATTCCTTGTTAAATCTGAATCATATACAAAAGATAGAATTGAGAAGAGTATTATTAAAACTTGTTCCGATCCTTGAACGATAAAGAACGCCTTATGATCTAATCCCTATGGCTGTATTGTAAAACTTTATTAAAATTCAAAGTTCTATCCTACTGGCAAACGTAATATTAAAACCCCACCAAGAACATAAATGTGAAAAAGGTGAGCCAAGTTTAACCCGTAACTACAGAGGTAAAAATTTAATAACACTGTAACAGATGTGAGGTCAAATTGACCTCTGTGTTTACAAGGGTATAGAAAATTTAAAATAAGCAAATAAACAGATTTATTTTTATTTTAATTATCTATAATTTTTTTAACGTTAAATATAAAAACTCCATAATTACCCTGTGGCTCTACGAAAGGCGGGTTGAGTAATACATCATTTGCACCCTAGAATATGAAGTCAATATTCACCTTATTACAAACATATGACTTTAGAAAATATCAAATGTCTAGAGTTGAATGAACAGTATTTCTGAAAACTAATAAAGTTTAAGAGGGTTTAATGTGGTGAGCTTAAAGCTCACTAAAGATCTTTTAATGGCAAACAAAATACAGGCTCCAAATAAAAATATGTACTTTTCTTCTAATTCCTGTATATTACTTATCATATCACCAATAAAAAGACCTTTTGAAAAGAGCTTTAAGAAAACACCACATTAGGTACATCTAACTTTATTATTTGGGAAATATGGCCATCCAAACCATTGTATTTTAGGTAGCAATGAAGTCATTTTGGTAATACAAGATATTGACTTCATATTCTAGAGTTATAAAGTACTCGTTAGGGAGCTTTAAAATGATGTATCACTCGACCCGCCTTCCCATTTAAGAATTTTGGGGTGGTGGTCCTGGTGGTTATGTGGGTTAAAGGTTAGTCCAATTTGTAAAACGTTCCCCCTTAATAAATATCTTGACGTCAATTTTTTGAAAACACCCTTAAAATTAAATGACAAAAAGGTACCGATCCCCTGGGCTCAGTAGATAGTAGATGTGATAAGAAACATACATAGATGATACATTTAATTGATGGCTATAATACAAGGTACGATTTCTTAGCTTATATTAGAAAGACAAAGTTTCATGAACATATGTCCCAAACCTCCTAACTTTTAAGCTAAAGGGGTTTAACGTTTTAAGGGAAAACTTGTTTTTTATCATAACTTTAAAACTGTTGCAGATATTTTCCTGAAATTTTGCAAGAACCTGCTAAGCATTAATAGGATTTTTTAACATTAAATTTGTTTAAATATTTTTACCAGTGGCGTCGGTATGAGATAAATACTGGAAATTTTCAAAAAATAAAATATGGTAAACCATTGCTTTATCCAAAAATTTTTTTTTGTCCGATGCACAGTTTTCGAATAAAAAGCCAAAAAATAGGGTACCAGCCTACAAGATTAGAATAATTTCGCTATACAAAAAATGCATCAAAAATGGTTTTTATTTCTTTATGCAAAAACAGTGCATTCGACAAAGAAAGTTCAAGAGGTCAAATTTTGTAAAATAAATGAGATAAAAGCAGTAGTGTACCATATTTTTTGAAAAATTTCCAGGGTACGGACGCCACTGTTAGAAATAATTTTTTTAAATCCACATCAAAAGAAGCCTATTGGTGCTTGGTAGGTGCATAAAAATGTTATAAAAATATCTAGAAAAGTTTTAAAGTTATGTTAAAAAACAATATTTTTCTTAAAACTTTAACACCTTAAGCTTAAAAGTTAAAATATTTAGGACATATGTTTATATGAGCTTTCCGCTCTAAAATAAGCTAAGAATCGTGTATTTTCGGCCATGAATTATATTACACCCTGTATAAATCGCGATGACTGAGGAGTCAAAATAAACTCTCGTCTGTAGTTACGGGTAAATACTAAAATTGTGCTTGGCTGTGGGCTTCGCCACAAAAAGAATGGAGATCTAAATGAGTGCCAAGTTCTGTACAAAATCGAAATATGTATGAAATCTTAAAGTAGGTTAGATTTGACTTGACCGGTTTTAATTACATCAGTAATTTTTTAAAGCTATTTAACATATTTAAAAAATAAATTTTTCTGATAAAAACTGGCAATCGTTTATGACATTTTTCTCAGTAATAGTTTCCACCTACTACTAGCAGCATTACACTTTTCCATTCTAACCAACCAGTCACTGAAAATAGCTTTCCACTTTTCATTTGAAATTTCAGCGCATATTTTATCCCAGGCCTCCAGTACGTCTTCAGTTTTAAACTTTGGTCCTTTCAGTTGGTTCTGACAAAAGGAAACAACCCAAAGTCACACGGCGCCAAGTCGGGGCTATAAGGCGGATGTTCCAAAAGTCTGAAGCCTGCATCATTGCCAAAAATTGACTGGTAAGTTCAGCTGATGAGGGTTGGGCATTGTCACATGATAAAAGCTACCAGCTAGCGAGTTGCGAGTTTCGGCGAATCACTCTTAACTTTTCTATAACTTTTGAAAGGCATACTGTAGTGTGTACCATAGAGAGCATTTACGGTCTTCTGTACGTCTGCGGAAGCCAACAACACGTTCAACCATTCCTTCGCTTTTAAACCAAAGAAAACAACTATCATTATTTTTTATAGGTCTTGATTTGCGTAACTTCGGTCGGCGTTTTCTTCACCTTCGCTGAGAACCCATATCTTGTAGTTCTGTTGTTTAGTCTTCGAACGTCGTAATGACAAAGATAAGTTTCATCTCCGTGACGATCGGACACTATGTCTTTAGATTTACCCTCCTGGAATTTGGACATCATTTTTTACACCAGTTCGCTCTCTTTGTGTCTGCTGCTCGGGAGTTAACTTGTGTGGAACCCAAAGAGTACAAATTTTCTAAAACCCAAGTGCTCATGTATGATCGTGTGTAATGTTGCTAAACTTATGTTCAATGTCTCTTCTAACTGTCGATAGGTAATTCGTCGGTTTGTTTCTATAGCTTTTTGGACGGCAGATATGTTTTCTGGGGTAACTACTTCACACGGTCGACCTGAGCGTGAGGCGTCTTCAAGCGAAAACGAGCCCCGCTGAAATTGTTTGTACCATCTGTATATGATCGCATCGAGATGGACAGTCATCACTGAAGTATAGGCTTCATTTCTTCTAAACACTGTTCTTGAGATAACCCACGTGAAAAGTTGTATTTCAAAATTGCACGGCACTCGATAGTCGTCTACGACGCCATTGCGCTAAAATCGCTGGACACGAACTGGCGTAAAACTGATAGTTTACTAATAACTATGTAGGACTACGACATTTCATGACATGTACAAACAAAAACATCAATGTTACTTTCCTGCGTCCGTTTAGTTACAAAGTATCTCAAAACTTACTGAACACCCTACGTA
>JACEGR010011796.1:0-13702 GCA_014170235.1 Listronotus bonariensis | reverse complement strand
TATACAGTGTGTCCAAAATTGGTAGGGAATGTATTGGGATATTGGAAACTAGAAGAGATAGAAAGACGGTTAAATGGGGAAAGTTATAGACCATTTAACCTTTAATTTAATGCGGTTTTGATGACGGCCGTATCTCGTTTGGTTTTTGAGTTATTTTGAAAAAACTAAAAATGTGCATTTTAGAAAAAGTGCTGTAGTTTTTTTATTTCAAATAATTTTTGGAATCCGTAAAAACATTGTTAGGGCAACTTTTTAAGAGGAATACATTCCTGTATTTAGATTTTAATTTTAACGTTTCGGTTTTAAGATATCATCATCAACTTTTGTTTTTCTTATGGTCGCCATTTTGTTTTTTTCTATATTTTCAAAGAGCGTTTTATTCCCTTTAAAGTGATGTATAACACTTAATTAAAATTTTTTGTTTTATGTCAAAAACATTAAAAACCATTTTTGGTCGAGTTGGCCATGACTGCCTCTAGAAACAATTGCGAAAATGTCGTTGCTAAGACGAAGTTGTCAAATATTCTCATTTAGTTACATATTTTATTGTGTTATTGGAAAATTGTGTTAAACGTATCCACAAAAATGCCGGAAATTTTTTCAAACGAAGAAACATTTGACATGCTAGTTATTTATATTAAAAATCACAGCAATGCGGAGAATGCAGCAAACAATTATTTGGAAAGTTTTCCCGAAAGACATCAACCTGGGATAAAAATGTTCGCCACACTTACTACCAACCTACTTGCATATGGAAGTTTTGAAAAACCTCGACCAAAAGAGTATCAAAAAATAATGAAGCTCGAAATAGAAATATTCAAGAATATTTTGCCGATAATCCTACATCTTCTACATGAGTTGCAAACGGCGAACTTAACATTCCGAAGTCAACCATACATCACGTTTTAAAATTATCCCATTATCGTCCATATAAACCCACCCTTGTACAAGGGCTTAATGAGGGTGATTTTCAAAGAAGACTTCAATTTTGCCATTGGTATCGTAATAAATGTGAAGAAAACCCCATTTTTTAGAAAAGTTTTATGGACGGACGAAAGTCATTTTACAAATTGTGGCGTATTTAACAAACATAACCACCATTACTGGGCTGTAGAAAATCCCCAATTACGGGAACAACGTAGACTGCAAGCTCGATTTGGCTTTAACGTATGGTGCGGAATTTATGGTAATAAAAACATATTAGTTATTATTTTTATTTTTTTATAATATATTTTTTTAGCAAATCACTTAATTGGGCCTTTTATTTACGAGCAGACACTGAATGGCCAAAGATATCTTGAGATGCTGCAAAACGAAATAATTCCAGCAATTAGGGAAGTAGTTCCACCAAATGATTTTAACAATTTGTGGTTTCAATAAGATGGATGTCCCGCTCACAATTCTAGGGAGGTGCACAAATTTTTATCGGAAACTTTTGGTGAGAGAATTATCTCAAACAATGGGCCTGTTCGGTGGCCTGCCAGGTCTCCAGACATCACTCCTTTAGACTTTTATTTATGGGGTTATTTAAAAAATGAAATATACGAATTTGATCCTCCTGAAAATGTACAAGTTCTTGAAGACCGTTTGCGGGATGTCCTATTAAGTATAAACAGAAACACTCTTAACCGCGTTACCAGAACTGTTTTAAAGAAGTGTCAAAAGTGCATTGAAAAAAACGGTGGACATTTTGAACTGTAGCGTTATTTTTTGGCAAAATTATTATTTTTTTTTATTATTTTATTAATATTTATTAGTTCCCTGGTTGCAACTTATGTAGAAGATATAGGATTATCGGCAAAATATTTTTGAATAATTCTATTTCGATTTTCGGTATTTTCTTGATACTATTTTGGTCGAGGTTTTTCAAAACTTCCATATGCAAGTAAGTTGGTAATGAATGTAAAGAGCATAGTTTTTCTTAGGATTTATATTTTTTTCCAATTGTTAGTGCAAATTAAAAGAAGATAAGTTTGATTTTTCTATTGTTATAGGTTGAGTTAAACACAATAATATAAAAAAAGTAAATATACAAATTTCTGATAGAAAGTACAGCTTTATATTATTATTATTAAATATTTTAATCTGTCATTACAAACAAAGTAAATCTCCGTCTTTGTTTGGGTACATAGGCTTTTAAAAATCAAAAATAGTTTTTTAACATAGCTTATTTTTAGGAATCTAATGGCAATTGTTTATAAAGCTATTTTCCTTTGCAGTCATGGCCAACTTAGCAAAAAATATTTTTTTCCTTTTTGACATTAAACAAAAACATTTTAATAAAGTGTTGCACATCATTTTAAAGGGAAAAAACGCTCTTTAAAAATGTGCAAAAACAAAATGGCGGCCATAGGAAAAACAAAAGTTGATGATGATATCTTAAAACCGAAACGTTGAAATTAAAATCAAAATGCATGAATGTATTCGTCTTAAAAAGTTGCCCTAACAATGTTTTTACAGATTCCAAAAATTATTTCAAATAAAAAAACTACAGCACTTTTTCAAAAACGCACATTTTCAGTTTTTTCAAAATAACTCAAAAACCAAACGAGATACATCCGTCATTAAAACGGCATTAGATTAAGCTTTAAATGGTCTATAACTTTCCCCATTTAACCCTCTTTCTATCTCTTATGGTTTCCAATATTCCAATACATTCCCTACCAATTTTGGACACACTGTATACGTCTTTAAAAGGTCTGTATAAAATACTACCATAGACTCCCTCCTTCGCAAAAATATAACGATCAAACACAATTTACTTTAGCCGAAAAGTTGTTCGTTTGCGAGATACAGCCACTGATCTCGATGGATTACCAATGTTATAACCTGCGGGAAACAAAAGTTACATTTCATGGGCGAAAAAACCGGTTTGTGCGCTAAGCCAGTTGAGGGTAAACGCACCTGGCGCCAAACAAACTATCCGCATTATCGGAAAGCATTTGTCGACGGCGTCCTGGTTTTCTGTTCGAAGTACGGTAGCTAATAAGCGCCACGGCTTTTAAGTGCGCATGTTCGTCCACCCATTTATTTGGTTACTGCGCGAGGTCGTAAAAATCCGAAAAATGCTTCTTGCCACTGCGGATCTAAATGTAGGTTATATGCAGCAAGTAAAAAGTTTTTCAGATTTTTGAATTGAAATATGCTAATGTTTTGTCGTAAAATGTATAAGGAGCCATCTGCAGCCCTTTGCTTAGGTTCAAAATGTTATCAAAAATTTTTATTCTATCATATTTTTTTAGAAAAAAGTTTTATTTGATAAATAGCACTACGAGCAACCGTTTTTAAAAATTTTCTTTGCATTCCTTTACTCATTATTTAGGCCGCCCGGGTTTCTCAGAATAGTCTGTACCGGGTGCCAAGGTATACATTTACACCCCCGCTAAGTTTTTCATTTTTTATTGTACAAAATAAATAATTGCATTAGTTTGTTGGTATATTCATGTAGTTTCTTAATCAATAAATAGATTTTAAATATCTCTTAAAATGTACAGGGTATGAGAAAACGTATGATTTTTTAAATGGAAAACCCTGTATATTATATCACTAATAAAAAGATCTTTTAAAGAGCTTTAAAAAATACCACATTTAATATATCTCTCTTCATAAGTTTCGAAAATATGGTCATCCAAATTTAAAGAATAAGTGTAAATTTCAATTACGTAGGAAGGTTATATTATTAGGTATGGAATTAAGCACACACGCCCCCATGTGGGCGAAAAGACGAAATAAGTTCGTGGCCTGGGAAGAGAAGGCGGCTGGTTGAAGTTTTAGAACTTATTTGTGTCTCCGTTAGAAACAGTATGTGGGGCTTAGATGACTCAAGGTGATGGTGAACGGAGTTTATATTGGTGTTAAACCCACATATATTTGCAAAGGAAATTAAACCTTTCGATGAAGGCCCCCGGATGCACCCCTCGCCCGGAGATCCGAATAAAGGGGTATTTTACCTCCGGAATGTTTTACTCCCGGGTGTGCCGCCATCATTTTTACATAATTTTGGGGTGAAAGGAAAAAGAAACGTAAAATCATACTTTTTGTCATACCCTTTATATCTTTAGAGAAAAAATATTTCTGTTGAAAGATATAGATACTACAGAACCATCCTAACAAAGGGGTTTTAAGTTCTATAATACGTTAAAAAATAAAAAGTTAGGGGATGTAAGTTTATTACGTTTCTAATGGGAATTAAAAATTATTCATCAAATTTGCATGGGCATATTTTGAAAACTAATTAAGATGGACATATGAAATTTGGTATTGTTTTAAGGTTATTAATAATATATAGGTTGTTCCATTTAAAAAAATCATACTTTTTGTCGCACCCTGTATATCTTAAGAGATAATAAAAATCTGATTACTGATTCGGAAACAACAGAATTAGCCCAACAAAGTGATATTTTTAATTATTTCGTAGGATAAAAAAACATAAGGGTGGGTGTAAATTTATAACTTGACACCAGGTTAGGGATGGCAAGCAAATTAAACTTCTCGATATATCCATATATTGATATTGAATATTTTTGATATTTGTAGTAAATGAGAAAAAATTAAAATGCAAGTTTTTGACTTAAATTTTTTTAACTGTCGGGAATGTTGTACAGTAAAATAAAAAAAATATATGCCGTATTAATTTACCCACTACTTGTTTTTCTTTCTGGCATTCTGCTACAACTTAATTAGCTTTTTCAGAGTCATTTACATCTCTATTAACAGCCGTTCTTAATCCATTTTCCAAAACATTTCCACCAAAATCTAGAAGATCCAGATAAATTAACATGCATGCAGCGTGTTCTTCCATATTGGGGGAAGCTAGGGATTTTCGCCTCTTTTTAATTGATCATTTAATTTGCCCACTACTTGTTAATAAAAAAAGTATGAGATAATTTATCTAGTTTTTTTCTTCCTTAAAAATCGGTATATTGCTCTTCGATATACCGAAAAATCAATATTGGCCGAAACGATATTTATCGATATCGATATATCGATGTTCTTTTAAGATTTGACATCCATACACATGGTACAATTTTGTACTACAATTTCCTTATGCCAAAATACAACGATTTAACCCAATTTATCTTTTTGTTAGAAAGTTGATAGTTTGTGAGATACAGGGTGTCCAAGTAAACAAAAAATACATGGAAAATTTGATCACCTGTATTTTGCAAACTAGCAGTGTTTCGACTAAGGCAAATAGCATTAGATTGTTGTATTTTGGCCCAAAGGTTTTGTGGTGGCGTTTTGTGAAGACCTTTTGGACACTACCAAGTAGCCTAGATAAAGCGTAAGGGAATGCAAGGGAATTTGTATGGAATAAAATGTTTAATCTGACATATCCCCAAAACTGTTACTCGTAGATTGATCAAGTATACCTTTTTGGGAAGAAAATATTAGAGGATGAAAATTTTCTACTAAAATTAAATGAAAAAAATTATAACACTTTAAACCTATGCAAGGGACTGCAAGTGGCTTCCTCCACATTTTATAACAAAAACATTAGCATACTTTGATTCCGTTGTCAAAAAAACCCTATTAATAAAAACAATATTTATTCATCAAAATAAAATTAAAATTTGACACCCTGTATCTTGCAAACGATCAACTTTTTAACTAAGGTAAATTGCATTAGATCGTTATATTTTGGCCAAAGGAATTTGTGGTAGCATTTTGTACAGACCTTTTGGAGACACCCTATTTTCAATAAGACCACTAATGAGACACCCTATTTGCAATAAGTCCCTTATAGACGACACTGATAAATAGTATATTACATTACAAGTGTGGAAAATGACTAATTTCACACGAGTGGGAATATTGTAGCACGAGGCGTTAGCCGAGTGTGACAAACTCACGAGTGTAAGAAAGTCATTTTCACAAGAGTACTGTACACTATTTTTCCTACGACCACAAATTATTCACCAAAAAAAAAAAAATTAAATTTTGTCTGTTCAGAAAAAATAAAAAACAATTGAGAACTTTGCAACACTAGGGTGATATTTACTTTGCAACACTATATAATACTGTTTTGACAATATTTTTACATCGAAAATCACCTACCTAGAAGCATTATATAACTTTTATCATTTTGGAATTTAAAAAGGCCCTCACTTAATAAAAATTGTATGGTTTTGTTAGGTAATAACGCTAATAGTTTAATACGGTTTTCTGCTATTATAAGGGTTTTTTAAAAATTATCGATTCTTACATATTATAGACACTCTTCTAAATAAAACGTAAGTGGTGCATATCCAAAATATTCCGTTTTTTAAAAAATATCAGTAAATAAACTTACGGGACCGGGGAGTGAAAAGGGGTGCTGGGTGGGGTAAAATTGGTAAAACGAGTTAATGAAACTGAACATCACATGTAAAGTTAAGTAAAAATAACAGTTTTTCCTCACATTTTTAAGAAAAAATATAAAAAATATGAAAATTGTAAAGGTATAACCTAAAGTCCTTAAAGTAAGGAAAAACGACTACCAAACGTCAGTTGTTACCATGCAAAATATGAAAAGCATTTGGCAACGTCGGAAGGGTCGGTCGATTCTATTTATGAATGGATAAAAGAAAGTGGATTCATAAAGTGTGTATTAGCCTTAGGTTTAATTAGGGATTAAAAAAAAGATTTAACTAGTTGTTTGAGTACACGAAGAAAGAGAGGAAGGAATTTGATCTATAGGCTTTTTTCTCTGGCGCTTTAGGTCGATCAGTCAAGCGGCAAGGCTGCCTCTATAAAGTACGTGCTCAAAGGTAGAAGGGAGATTTTAAATTTGATTTACTTACCTGACAACACTGTGCCAGTCAGTGAAAGTTGTTTTTGTGGTTATGTCTATTTTTGTTTATGTTTTTATTTTTTCGTAAATTTTAATAAATATAAAATAAGATGATTTTCGCTAATTTGGGTTCTACCGTTTAAGGTAAATAAAAAGTTTTTTTACTGTCACTACAATAAATATGTCACTTGCAAAACCAATAGCAGTTTTAAGAATGACATCATAATATGTATCACACCAGTGTTGTAAAGTACTTTGCAACACTAGTGCTGTAAAGTACTTTGCAACACTAGTGTGATATAACGCATTTTCTATGCATGAAATCAGTGTGCTATTTGCTATTTTCACAAGTGGTCGTAGGAAAAGTACATATGACAGATGCTTAATTTTTGTTGAAAAGAAATTTACAGTATATTTTTAACAAATTAAAGGTTTTGACTTACCAGTGCTAACACACTTTTTTTTTAATAACATTCATTTTAATTTTATGTTTAAGGGTTTATTAGTTTATTTATAGACATTATTTTGTAGCAAATGCTTTTCATAATAATAGGCAACCCATTAAACAATAGAAGTGTCTAAAGCTTTGAATGCCAAAGTAGGGATCTCGATTTGTATAATTTTAACCTAACCACAAAATGCCAGGCGATTTTTTTTCTAAATATATATACCTTGTTGGAAATAGGCTAATATCTGGTTAAATAAAAATGAAATTGTCATTAAATTAGAGTTGAAATTTAATTTAATTCATTTGGGACTGTAAGTTTTGTTTAGTGACAAGGTGTTTTTAACCAATTTGAAAAACTTAACTGAAGAAATTACAGTGCATACACTTTTGTAGCACTTGCTAAAATAATAATAATACCAATGTTCTAATAGACGATGTGTAAAATTAAATTGCACTAATGTTATAAAAAAATAGTCCTAAAAAATTATAATTTGTAATAAGAATCAAATATAACGTATTTATATTGAATTTATATCAATTATTTTAAGGCACCTGCAAGCTTTTAAACTTACTTGCTATTTCCTGCTTCGCAAGTACACTTTGTTCTTTGGGTTTGCAATCGTCTTAAAGTACGTTTTTATCTGAATAACTTTTTACCATTAAACTATTTTCTTTGGACCAATTTTTTTCCTAATAATTTTTAATATTTTTTTAAGGAAATGTCTATAATCTTCGGATGTTGGGAGGCAAATATATTTTTTTGTGGCTTTCTTAAAATTTTGGTGCTTGACATTTTATTGAAAACTAACAAAATAAAAACTTTTATCCCCTGAAGTCAAAAAATGTGATTGAGCCCCTGGTCTATTAGAATATAATGTTTTGATGTTGTCAAAGCATTGTTATTTTGTTACAACCACGTCAAAAAATTCCAAATACAGGGTGATTCAAAACACATATGCCATCGCTTAAGGGGAGATTCCTTAGCCAAAAAAGACAAAAATGTCATATGAACATGGGTCCGAAATGCTTTGATTCCAAGATAGAGGACGTTTAATTTTTCTTTTTTTTTTTGAATATTTTTTAAACTACGCCAGTGATTTGGCTAAAATTTGGGACATAAGGTACATTTATTAGTAGGTATATTTTGACTATAAGGAATTTGCTATATTTTTACCAGAGGCGTACTTGTGGGGTAGACACAAAATATTTTTTTATTAAAACATGTACATTTTGATAGTGCAATTAACAAAACTTGTCTGTTAGCATTTTTTCGAATTTCGTTTGGTTTTCGGGATATTGGCGATTTTAATACGAGCTGCAGCTACTGACCTCCACCTACGTTAAGTTATAAAAATCAACAAAGAGTGCTTTAATTAAAAAAAAGAAAAAACTAACCTGCAATTTAACTTAAAAAGCTTCGTTGCATGCTCTTAGTCTTCGTCCTAAAGATTTGCGTACTTCTGTGCAAATAGGACGATTTTGTCTTGTTGTTTTAAATGCCCCCTCTATCCTTTGTAACAATTCCTGCCTCGTATTCACGACTCTTTTGTATACAATTGCTTTAACATGTTCCCAGAGATAAAGATCTAGGAAATTGATGTCTGGTGACCTCGGTGGCCATTCGACTCAAGAAAAATTATAAAAAATTAAACGCCCTGTATCTTGGAAACAAAGCATTTGTGGACCCATGTTCATATGACATTATTGTCTTATTTGGCTAAGGAATCTCCCCTTAAGCGATGGCATATGTTTTTGGAATCACCCTAAGGAAAGCGATTTCTTATAGACTAGGAGACACTTTCTTACTTGGATTTTACCAGGTGCAAGGTACCAAGGGTTAATTACTTGAAACTTAATTTTCGTCGTTTTGTAAAAGCTAAATTTAATATATGTTACTTGGGTACCTATTAAAAGATCATTCTTCAGTCGCCAGTCAGTTTTGACAGTTTCAACCTCTTGGCAGACAAACATTTTGGGGTGGCCTTATATAGTCCAAGGAAGCCCAATATTTCTGGTATTTAACAAGCTATTACAAAAGTCTATTATAAGAGTTGTAGTGTTTTCAAATAGGCATCTCTTAAATATATTTCAATGTATATAGAGTGTTCCAAAAAAGTTATTGCTGTGAGGTTAGATTTAAAAAAAATTAAGACACTCCGTATACATTAAAATGTTTTCAGGATATGCCGATTTGGAAACTCTACAACTTTTTTGTAATATCTTGTTAAATACCAGAAATATCGGACAATTTGGCCACCACAAAATATTTGTCTGACAAGGGGTTGGAACTGTTTGGCGACTAAGAAAATATCTTCTAATAGGTAGATGGTTGGTAGCAACATACAGAATCACCTAAATGAAATAACACATAAGCAATGCAAGACAGAGACAGTCTAACGTGAATATCGCCATGTAAACATTTCGGATTGGATGACTAATCGCAAATCCTTTGTTGTTGCTTTACTGGCCGATATACCTTTAACCGTTGCTTATACAGTTTATAAAATTCAGCTTTTACAAAATGACGAAAATTAAGTTTCAGTTAAGTAGCTTTTGGTACCTGGTATCTGTCATAGCCACTATGAGCCAGCCAGTGGTAACTTATATTTTTAAGTTATACTTTTGACTAGGATTTATCATAGAGATGTTTATAGTACTTACCAATGCGGCAACTACAACACAACCTAAAAAAACAAACACAGTTTTCATTTTCGCGATGATATTGCTTAGATCTTGCTTCTGACTACTGAACTTCACTCTCTTTCTTCAGATGCTTTAAATAACAATTTTGTCTTGATACTTATAGGCTACTTACGTATGTAAACTATTATTTCTGGTTTTGCCAGCTTTAATTAATACAAAGAAGTTACATTTCAAGAAATGTTTTTTTTTGTTTACGATGCATGCAAGGTAGGTGTGTTTATTGTTTTTTACTCGAGTTTTGAACAAAATGGAACTAAGAAATCCCAAAATAGAATCTTCGTGTAATTTATGTAAATTTAAACGTGTGACAGAAATGATAATATAAGAAGGTATTTCCATTGATCTAATGTTGTTTGTGATAAGAAAGCTATTAGATTGTTTTTTCTGATTTAAATTTATTTAATAGTATATTTCCTAACTAGTGCTAAAAGTGCCACTTTTTCGCACGCGATTGCAGTTGACCGAATGACGCGTAGCGAAGTTCGGTCAAGCAGTCAAGTGCGGAAAAGGCATTTTCGGCACGTGTTAGGAACGCTATTTTTCTACGAGCGTAAGGTAAACATAAAAACTATTTTTTTTTATTTTAACACAATGCTACCTTATATACTACCATACCAAAGCATAAATATGAAGTACATAAAAATCCTTCATTGCGACTAACCAATATTTGGTTTTTGCGGAAAAGTAGTGAGGCATAGTGTACGTTTCCGCATGTGCGGAAAAGTGACACCTTTCAAACGAAATTGCGTGCGGAAAAATGCTGCTTTCCACACGCTAGTAGAAAAATATAATATTGTTTATTTTAGTATACTATCATTCACGGTAAGTGTCCTTTTAAAATATCTCAAAAACTACCATAGACACATTTTTACATTTTGGTACTTGGTTTACTTAATTACGATCTAAATATGGCAAATATTTTACGTTTCTGTGACTTCCGGTTATACCGGAAGTGCGTATCATCTTTCGTATTTTAAATGGAACACCCTATATACTTTACCATTTTTGGATTCTACACGAAATTCTAAGTGTATTTTGTGTTTCATGTTCTATATCTAAGTCTAAGCGTTTTTGACATATTTAAATATACTCAAAAATGACGTTTGCAGACCCAAAAATATTTATTAATTTTTTCTATAAAAAAATCCCTTATTATTTAATTTGTGAAAAATTGCTGTTTAAAAGAACCCAATTCAACTAAGTATTTATAAAGATATACAAAATGTTAATACGGGGTGTTTAACCTATTCACAAAAGTTGTAGTCTCGACATATTTTCACTTGTAATACTACTAGTGCTAAATTTATTTCCGGAAATTTTTCAAGGCCACTAATATTTTGAAAATTATCCCGAGCCGCAGGCAAGGGAGAATTTTTAAAAATATTCGTGGCCGAATTTCCCGGAATAATTTAAGCACGTGTGGTATTCGGTTAGAAAATTTCACAAGTTTGTGTTAAATAATATTCGTTTAAATTAATATTTGGAACTTTGACACGAGCTTTAAAATTTTACTATAAAATAAATGTTTTCCATTTTACCAATTGTAGTTGCAAATAAATGTAATTTTAGAGCTTATCATTGTTTATTCTTTTATATTATATACAGGGTGATTCACGGTCAATGGTAGGTTAGACGTATATAGAAAACGGAGAGCAGAATTTTTCTGAAAATTTGGTATCTTACATTTTCTTACCTGTTCTATCGATCTAAAATACTTTCAGCATTGCGACGTTGCCGCTTCTATCAGAAAGTCCTAGAAACTTTATTTTTTTAAATGGAACACCCCCTATATTAACAAGTTTTTATATTCTCCCTCTTATTATAAAACTTTTTTGTTAATATTGCCCTATACCTATCTCAATCGGTTTTCGAGATAAAAAATAATTTGTGTTAAATATGGTCCAAAACATGGCCCTAATTAAACTTAAGTAAATTAGTGCTCTCAATTCATGAAAAGTTGATGTTTTTGTGGTAGTTTAGACAGACACGATGTATTTAATTTACATCGAGAAATCGACTCCATATCATACAGGGCGTGCTAAAATTACTATTATTTCCGTTATTCTTAAAAGGGGTCAAAAGATCATTTTTTCAAATGAAACCCCCTGTATATTACTCAAAAAAATTAAAGATGAAGAAGAATGCTTTAAGTTGACATATTATGTCCCCATACCTAAATCATTAAGTTTTCTTAATAAGCCGCTTTTTGTGAAAAATTATTTTTAAAGAATTTAATTTTAAGTAACCATGGAAATATCAAGCTTATGACACTTTGGTGACTTTTATAAGTAACTTATAAACAGTTACTGACTTCTTCTCTTCTTGAGTCTTTAACATAATCTTCCAAAATGGAAAGTGATAAAAAAATGGGGTTTCAAGAAAAATTTGAACTAAATGTTTTCTGTATTTTTAAGAAGAATAAAATTAGCTTTTTTATTTATGATGACACACTGAATGCTCAGAGATATCTCAAAATACTAAGGAAGACTGTTACCCTTTTTGTCGATAATTTGTCTTTAGAGGAATATAGGAATTCGTGGTTTCAAATGGACGGATCGCCAGCTCATTGTACCCAGGAAGTTTACAGGGAACTTTACGAAATGTTTGACGATCGTTGGTTTAGGCGCTTGGGGCCATGGGATTGGCCACAGAGATTACCCGATTTCACGCAGCTTGACTTTTATTTTTGGTGTTTTAAAAGAAACGGTGTACATTACTCCAGTACCTACTAAAGAAGAACTGCGACGACGAATAATGCGGTGTATTGAAGATCTGGATCCCCATCAAATTGAAAAAGCAACCACGAGTCGTGTACAAAAGCACATTTTAAAATGTTTAGAATGTAATGGACATTTTTAGCATTTATTTTAAAAATTTGTTATTTTGTTTATAATTTTGTTATTTTAATTCGTCCCAATTATGTTATTTTCTGTACTTTCATATGTGAATTTAATTATTTTGTAGTCGTACACTCTTCCTCTTGTTCATTGGTCTTAATTCAGGATACCTTTGGTTAAATTTTTGCAACTTCTGGCAACGATTTGACCACACTGTCCGTGTAAAATAAATAATTTCATAAAATTCAAAGTCACCAAACTGTCATAAGCTTGATATTTCCATGGTTACTTAACATTAAATTCTTTAAAAAAAAAATGTTTACAAAAAAGCGTATTTATTAAAAAACCTTGATGATTTAGGTATAGGGACATGATATGTCATCTTAAAGCGTTCTTTTTCATCTTTAATTTTATTGAGTAATATATAGGGGTTTCATTTGAAAAAATGGTCCTTTGACTCCTTTTAAGAATAACGGAAATAAAAATAATTTTAGCACGCCCTGTATGATATGGAGTCGATTTGTCGGTGTAAATTAAATACATCGTGTCTGTCTAAACTACCACCAAAACATCTACTTTTCATGAATTGAGAGCGCTAATTTACTTAAGTTTATTTAGGGCCATGTTTTGCACCATATTTAACACAAATTATTTTTTATCTCAAAAACCGATAGGGCAATATTAACAAAAAGTTTTATAATAAAAGGGCGAATATAAAAACTTGTTAATATAGGGGGTGTTCCATTTAAAAAAATAAAGTTTCTAGGACTTTTTGATAGAAGCGGCAACGTCGCAATACTGAAAATATTTTAGATCGATAGAACAGGTAAGAAAATGTAAGATGTCAAATTTTCAGAAAAATTCTGCTTTCCGTTTTCCATAAACGTCTAACCTACCATCGACCGTGAATCACCCTGTATACCTTATATTACTACAGTTGGT
>JACEGR010011795.1:0-13719 GCA_014170235.1 Listronotus bonariensis | reverse complement strand
TGATTCTTCTGGTTTATAAATACTCTATCACTATCCACGTAGTTGCCCCACAGCACAATATTGTAGTTAAAATGACAGTAAACCATAGAGTAGTACACAGTTGCAAGTGTTTTCCGTAAACGTATTGTGTAGTCGCGATAACTGATATTGGGTGCTTTTAAATGGAACACTAAAACATTTTATTAATAATAGAAAACCGTAAAATATATCATACTTGATATGTATAATTTGTCATAGTTTCAGAAATATAGCCATCGTCAGGATTTCGATGATAAAATGGCATCTTCTAAAACAAAACACCTAATATATTTTTATCGTCATTACAAAGAGCCATTTTAAAGACACTTTAAGAATTTTACAACATTTCGTTTCGATAAAAAAATCCTGATGATGACCACATTTCCGAAACTATTAAAGGATATGATATATTAAATGTGATATTTCTTAGAGCTTTTAAGGAGACCATTCCAGCTGATGATAAAAAATCAGGGTGTTTTATTTGAAAAAAAAAAAAACAAACTTTATTGCTATTGAATTCTACGTAAAAATCCCTAAAACTTTTTATTTACAATTTTTTTCTTTCTTAAATATCAAGCGGAGTTACAAGTGCCTGGCCAGATGTATCGACGCTGGGCCCTTATTCTTAAAACTGGGGAACAGCGTTCTCCTGAGAAAAGTGGGCGGGTTCTCGAGAAGCTTAAATAGGTATTCTTGAACGCAAATGGCTTCTCCCATCACGCGACTGTAAGGAAAACAGCCCGGGAAGTGAACCATCATTTTGACGATTTGATCGAGTCCGTTCTCTTATGCTCAAGAATTAGGACCCTAAGGGACACCAAAGGACCAGGGCGCCGTGTCCTCCTGGGTGGGGACGCGGTCTTATGTCTTCGCGCATAGGACCGTGGTTCGAAACCCACGTTAAGCTGTAGGTTCCGTCTGGCTGACATCACCCAAACGTAAAGGACAGGGCCCACAATAAGCCGAGTGGCTTCAATGCACGAGTTCCTATTCTAAGGTCTAAGGTCTGGATGCCTGGCCATATTGACAAAATTTGAAAAACCATCTGTATCTTCAAAACGAATTGAGTTAGTCATGATTTACTTTAACAATTGAATTTGTTTCAAAAATTAAAATCAGTTATGCAATCACATTTGTTCTATCTCTTTTAGTTTTTGCTGTTCCCTGCAAGTCAACGAAAAGGCGCCACCCTGTGCAGGGTGTCCCATTTTGGTTGTCCCTTATGGGAAACTTGGAAACCATAAGAGATATTAAAAATCTGATACCCCATCCTCGAGCTCTTTTTGGAGAAAACATTTATGGTAAAAACAGATCATCGCTATCGCGAAGCGTTTCAGAGATACAGGGTGATTCTCGATTTTTTCACTTTTGAAAAGGCCCTGTAGCTTTGTTGTTATTACAGATACGAGAAAACTA
The DNA here is from genome assembly GCA_014170235.1 of Listronotus bonariensis. Taxonomy (NCBI): domain Eukaryota; kingdom Metazoa; phylum Arthropoda; class Insecta; order Coleoptera; family Curculionidae; genus Listronotus; species Listronotus bonariensis. Next base: position 12,285 of record JACEGR010011795.1, on the reverse strand, counting down.
ATTGCACATTATAAAGACACTTTTTCCGTAGAATCCAGTGGCGTAGCCAAAAAATTTTTTGAGCTGTCATTTTTGACATATGACCCAAACATGTTTTTTTTATTAGGGACACCCTATAAATGATTAGGTAATTAAATTGCTTGTTTTTTCTGATTAAAATAATATATCATAGTAGGTGGTTTAATAAATTTTTACGTCAAATATTGGAAAAATTATGATTTTAAAGACGCATTGCGGCTTCTATCTGTTTTTAAATTGTTTTATATTTTCTTTAAAAACAATACTGCCATCCCTCAACTCAGGAGACATTTCCGTAGAAAAAAAAACAAAAAATTAATTAATTAAATTTTTTTTTTTTATTTATTATTTTTTATTTTTTTTCTACGGAAATGTCTCCTGAGCTAAGGGATGACAGATTCCTTTAAAACAAAAATATAAAACAATTTAAAAAACAGACAAGCAACTTTGCGCTATCTTTAAAATCATAATTTTTCAAATATTTGACATTCATTAAAACCACCTACTATGATATATTATTTAACAGAAAAAAACAAAGCAATTTAATACCTAATCATTATAAGTGTCCCAATAAAAAAACATGTTTAGGGTCATATGTCAAAAATGACTCAAAAAATTTTTGCTACGCCACTAGTTCTACGGAAAGTGATACTCTATAATGTGCGGTGGATTTTCTCGTATGTAATGCTAACAACGAAACTACAGGACCTTTTCAAGAGTGAAAAATCGAGAATCACCTGTATCTCTGAGACGCTATAACGCTGATCTACCATGAATGTTTTCTCCAAAAAGAGCTCGAGGATGGGATATCCCAGGCACAGTATCTCTTATGGTTTCCAATTTCTCATAAGGGACAGCCAAAATGAGACACCCTGTACATTTATATAAAAGCTCGTGTTTAAAATAGATTAAAACCATATCTTATCAAGTTTGCCTTTTGTTTTATAATTACCCCCATCGGTATTTTTAATAATTTTATTTCTTCTTCTATACTATTAGCTATTAAAACCATTTTGTTAATTTCACTTTTTTTGGAAAACATGTTCAATTATAAAATTTCTGATTCAATAAGCTGCCCAAAATTGGCTGCATCATTTTCCCTTGGCCTAGTAACCACTCCATCAATCCACCCTTGTTACTGTCAAAAGTGTCAGTTTGAAGCTATTTGAGTGTGTGCGATGAGGCCTTTTGTATTTAACGCCAACGTTTCTTTAGCTTTTAAAATATTTCGCGCTGTTGGTTTTTATCCACCCTGGGGTGAATTAATTTTAATTAAATTCGTTTATTAATTATCAATTATAAAAGAAAACAGCTGTCCGTCGGCTTTTTTATTTAGGGACATAAAGGCTGCTTAAAATTTAAATTATGTTGTGATTTTTGGCTGTTTTTTACTTATTTTTTTTAGATGCTGATGTCCGGGGACTTTGCTTCAAGAAACTGGTAAAAAACGCCATATAATAGTTAACCTAACCTTAATAAACTGTACATTTTGATGTACCGTAAGCGTTTAGTTTTTATGTGGTTTCATTGCTAAATATTATATTTTTCTTTGATTAATGAACAAAAATGAAACTGGGAGACACATTTGACACTTGCAAATATTTGTCGAAGCCTTAATAGGAATTAAAAATAAAAACATATCTTAAAAAAGTGTCATGGTATTAAACAAATAAAAATTTTCGTTTTGTGGGATTAATTCTATAATATCCGTGTATTTGTCAATAAAATCGTATTATCCTCTAGGGTATGCAAGGTACAACAAAAAGTGTGTTTGTTTTAGAAATTAAAATTTTTGGCGTACCCTGTATATCTTAAAAGATAATATAATAATAATGACAAATACGCATATGAAAGAATCAATTCAACAAAACAATGTTTTTATTTGATAGGAAATAAAACTACATACATAACATGGTGTAATAAAATTAACTTTTATTTATCATGTATATTTATTTTATTTTTATTTTTTTAATTTGTACTTAAATCAATTATATTATAACCTTGACCTTTTGGTATACCTCTTTTTTTTGGCTAATGGTAATTTAGTACCCCCTACATTATTATCTCTAATAAAAGGGCCATTTTCTTATCTTAAACTTTTTATTAACGGACTTCTTTACCTTGTAACTTTTTGTGATCAATAAAAATATAGTATTTAACAAAAAAATCACAAGAAACCTAAAAGCTTACGGCAAAGCAAAGTTAATAATCACTAGCGTTAGGATAATTATTATTTGGCGGTTCTTATTAGTTTAAATTAGCATAGCCGCTTGACACGGCGACATCTACCTATAAAATAAGTAAAAACCGCCGGTAATAACATATTAACTTACATTTTCGGTGGCTTTAATATACGTAAATAGATAAAACCGTCGATGGGCGGTTTTCTTCTTATAATTAAGCTATGCCTCCGGCGATTGTTAGGCAGTGCCATAATTAAATCATGTGTGAGTTTTGTACTAAAATAACTTGCTAGAATTGATTAAAATGTTTAGCTTAAGCATTTGTTTTCAGTACCCTAAGTCAATACAATGACGAACATAATAAAGTATATATAATAAATACACATTGTATCTATAGCCAAGGCAGCTTCAAAAAAGCTTGGATTTCTGTTTCGAGCCAAAAAGTATTTTCCCCTTCTAATTTATACACTTTATATATTGTCCCAAATCCAGACCTCCTTGGAGTATTGTTCTCATACCTGGGGCATGGCTTCCCCCACAACCCTAAGCATTCTATTCAAAGAAGAGCTATTCGACTTATTAATAATCCCTCACTTACAGAAAGGCTTCCCCTCTCTTGCCCATCGTCGGGCTGTTGGGGATTATCGCTTTTTATGGGTACTTCCATGGCTTCTGCTCTGAAGAATTGTCAGTATAGTTCCTTCACTTACGGTTCCCAACAGAGAAACTCGTGTTTCCGCGAGTATACATCCCTATACGGTCCAACTTGACAGGCCCCGAACTTCCCACTTTGTTCGTTCTTTTATCCCTAGAGTTTCTAGAATGTGCAACCTGCTGCCCGCGGAGGTCTTTCCTTCCCCCCAAATCTTCAATTATTTAAGTCCCGTGTCAACAAACTCCCTCTTACCTCGCTTTAGAGCACCCACGGTACGTTAGTATTTAGGCTTTTAGTCTTCGTGGTTTGTCCAAAGATAAAAAAAAGTAATATATCCTTACAGACAGTTACAAATCAATTGCTAGGTTAAGTTTCTCCAGACTCATTGCAATTTTCTATTAAAAACATTTTGAATACTGCTTGGCTTATCCTTACCACCCTCAATGTACGAGGGTGGTTTAAATAAGATCGAGACAAATAGTATGACACGTTTATTTACTGTCGAAAACATTTTTAAAAATGTATACTTTTTCTATGTATTTTCCCTCACTATTTACGCATTTTGTCCCACCTTTCCAGAAGTTTTTTGATGCCGGTATCAAAGAATTATTTGGGCAACTCGGACAGCCATGTGGGCAATACCTCGTCCTCGGTGTTAAATCTTTGACCTCCGAGGGCTTCTTTCAGGGGTCCAAACATAAAGTAGCCGCGAGGTGATAAATCTGGACTATAGGAGGTGTTCCAGTACTTTCCCACCCCCAATTCCGATATTGTATCGAGTGGGACGCACGGTATGGGAGGCGAGGTTATCCTGGAGAAGAATCGCACTTCGTGCTGGTATGCTCCTCTTTTTCGAGCGATAAGCTAAGGGTTTTCTGTGTGTTTTTAGAGGGTAAGAGTAGTATTCAGCATTTATGGTACGTTGAGTGCGCAGGAAATTGACGTATAGCACACCCCGCTGGTCCCAGAACACAGTCCACATGACCTGGTTCGCGGTCGACGATCATGTGGCTCATTTTCGACGGTTTCGCGGCTATCTTTAAATGTTTTGACCCATTTAAACACAAAAGCCCTACTCAGTCACTCACTACTGAACTTATTTCGCAAACGCATAAAACAGCTGTGTTCGCGGGTTTGATTCTGAACCGGTTCTGGGACTATTCGCATGCGCAGTGAAAAAGCAGCGTTCGCGGTAAGTAAAATCCCGAATTTTTAGTAACAGTTCTGTGTTCGCGGGTTACAATGGAATCAGTTCGTTACCGGTTCGTAACCTGATTAGCAGTCCTGGGATTTTTGGAACTAAAAGTTCAGTTCGGAATTTTATGCGCATTGTCGACATGGTCAGCTGTTTTCTGTTTTTGTGGTACAAAAATAAACCGTTGTATTACAGTTTATTTGTTTCTGCCACTTTTTATGCGGGTTAATATACCTGTTGATTTTTTTTTATTTTGTGATTGTGATCGTATATAAACAAAGGATTTTTAATTTTATTTCGTATGAATGTATGTATGCAATAAAATAAATGAAGATTTAATTAAAAAATATAGACAATATTACAAGATTCTACCATTTCTTGTTGTTTGAATTTTATCTTTAGTTAAATACACATACTTATGTTAAAAACGAGAAAAGGCAGGGAATCCCTCGTCTTCCGCCGAGAGACCTCAAGTGGCTTTCGACAGTATAACAATTTACCTTTTTGTTTGAATTTAATTTGTTTTGAATTTTGAACCACCCTCGTACCTTTTGCTAACAATTTAAAATTTTTATTAAATTTTGTTTTCTGTGTTATTTTTGTTTCTTTTGGTTAATAAAATGTATCAGGTGTCACCTCTATCAAAGAAGTTAGATTTGGGGAAATAGATTACGAAAGTACATTAGAAAATTGGTTTAACTAACTAGATGATGCCAGCGATATCAACTTATTTGAGGAAGATGACGGCTTTTTATTGAATCATGAAAGTGTCAGCGAACAATCTATGTTGGAAAAGAAAAAAATAGTTCCACTAGGGTCAGAAAATTAATATTTATTTTAATGGCAAAAATTATTACAAGAGGGCAAAAAGTATACCTTATATATTTAAAAAAAATGACTGGAAGCTTGCATTGTACGTTTTAATATGTAAAGAAAAAAATGTTTTTTTACATTTTGTTAATTTGTTTGACACTTTAGTCATTAGAAAAAAATATAAATAATTTTTTTATATGTCGAAATTTTTCCTTATTAAAACTGATTGATTAAAAAATATATAATATTTCAAATTGTTTTATAAAGGTTTCATTAGGATTTTTTTTTTTATTGATTTGTTTTAAGGCTAAGTCATAAATAAAACCAATTTTAAAAAATGTTTTTATCATATTTATTTTTTGTTTGAGTATTTTTAAGCAAGAGTTCCTGAGACTCCTATAGTAATAATGATTGAAAATTGCACTAGTAGTACTTAAGGTTTAAAACCAGCCTCGGATCGACGTAAAAATATTTAAAAATTTAAATAATACGGCACTTTTTCTAAAAGTTCCATTTTTAGTTTTTTTTATTATTTGTTTTAAAGACCAAACAATATACAGCCGTCATCAAAACAACATTATATTAGCCGTAAAATGGCCTACAACTGTCCCTATTTAACTTTCTTTCTATCTCTTATAGTTTTCAATATCTCAATACATTCCCTACGTACTTCGGACACACTGTAGACTATATTATCATTACTCATATGGTATCTACCTTGATATTTGAAACGAAGCCTTACAACAAAAAAATTAGACTTACGCTAAGAAGGGAATCGATTTATCATAGTCACCTATCAAACTCAATATAACCGCGAACTTTTTTCCAAGTATTTTGTTATTGACTGATTGATGTATGATTATTAATTTGATATGTTGTTATTCAAGGGGGCAATTTTTTTAACAAATTGTAGGTTATTAATTTTATTCTTAGTGTCATACATTTTCGCTTATACTTGGGGTGCATGTGAAGACACATAGATAGAGTGCGAAATACAGGAAGGACGATATTAAAGAAGACCTATTTTTTAAAAATTAATATCTTAAAAAATAAAGCAGATATTAGAAATTTAAAAAACTTTCTTTTTTATTGGCTAATAAATAACAATATACAGGATTATCCATCAAAAAATAAGGAAAAATAATTATATGAACATATGTTTTTAACGCCTTAGTTTTTGAACTACGGAGTGTAATTTTTTGTTTTGTTTTTAAATTTTATGCCCAATCAGATATTTTTGAAAAATTTAAGAAACGCACCCTCTGCACCAGAAGACATGTTTTGGCATACAAGAATTTTCTTTTTTTTAGCAATATCGTTCATGAGGGTTTTAAACTCAGAGTTGGGCAGAATACTGAAAATCGGTATTCGAATACGAATACCGGTAAAAGAAAGTATTCGAATACCGAATATTTGAATACTTGGAAGAAAAAAGTATTCGAATACATGAATACCCGCAATCGGTATTCGAATACTGAAAACGAAAAGATTCGAATACTACTAAACAAAACCTATGACAAAATTGAAGAGCAAAAAACAATTTTAGTATTCGGATACTGCTTACATTTTCGGTATTCGAATACTTGAAACGCCGGTATTCGAATACTCAAAAAAATAGTCGTCGAATACTTCTAAAGTATTCGAATACAGAATCCTGAGCTAAATAGTATTCTGCTAAATACCAAATACCAAACAGACAAATGTATTTGAATACTATTCGAATACCGGCAAAATGTATTTTGAATACTATTTAGAATACTGAGTATTCGAATACGACCCAACTCTGTTTAAACTAAAAATGTTTTGAGAAAAAATGGTACACTACCGCATATTTCCAAAATAAAAATATCTTTTTAAATCCCAAATTAGTTTAAAACAAATTGGATCTGGTTTTGCGTAACTCTATAGAAACCATTTTTGGCATGGCCGATTGTATTCCTTATACGAAATTCTACATTAAAAATTAGCGTTTGTTATTTATTCTTTAATTAGATTGAAATTTGACGATTCCGAGAAATGGTTTTTATTTATTTACGCAAAAACAGTGCATTAAAAAATAAACTGTCAAAAACTCAAATTTGTTCTAAACTAAACGGGGATTCAAATAAATATATATATATATATATATTAGAAAAATGTAGTGGCGTACCATTTTTACTTAAAAAATATTTACCCTAAACCACCTATGGACGACACTGGTAAAAACTTTGTTTTTCTTGTATGCCAAAAAATGTCTTCCAAATTTTTTAAAAATATCTGAACGGGTATAAAAGTTATTATTAAAAAATTATATAAAAAACAATTACCACCCCGTATTCCAAAAACTGCGACGTTTAGGATATATGTTTATAAGATTTTTTTTCTTATTTTTTAATGGAAAATCACTTTCTAAAACTTTAAGCATTTGTACTGAAACACCCTGTATATTTAAAAAAAATAAAAAATATATTTATTTTTTTGTGGAATGTCGCTGTTAACAAAGTTTTTGTAGGAAATAGGACTTTTCTTTTACACCCTGTAGTATAAAAACAAAAAAACTTTACTTAAATGTAAAATAGTCATCTTCTTTTTTTTTTAAAAGGTTACTCACAAAACGGTGAAACCGCATTTTGTTTAAAAATAATAATAATTTTAAATTTACCAAAAAAATCCAATTGCAGTTGCATTGAGCAGCAGATTATGTAAATCGATAGAAATAAAAAAAGGGATATTAAAATTATTACAAAGCAATTTTTGATAAAATAAGGGCATGTTTCTTTTTGAATTAATACTTTTTCTTTACACGTATTAACAATCAATTAAAAAGTTTATTCACTTTTCTAATTGATAATTATAATAGCATAAACACTATTCTTGAACTTTTAACTTTTTGTGTCAAAACAACATATTTTCAATATAACACTGATTTTTATAAACAAACCTCTGGCATGGCTATGGGTTCACCTTTATCACCTTTATTAAGTAATATTTTTATGGAAAACTTTGAATTTTGTAGAAAATTATCAATATAAACCTTTAGTTTGGTGGAGATATATAGATGACATTTTTTCTATATACCAACATGACGAACACTATCTAAATAATTTTTAACACACATTAATACACAAGAACCAACAATTAAGTTTACGTTAGAAAAAGAAAACAACTCACAACTACCATTTCTTGACATTTTAATAAAAAAGATTTAAACAATTTTGAAACAAAAATCTACAGAAAACCTACACATACAAATAGATACTTAAATTTTAACTCAAATCACCCAATAATAGTTAAAAAGGGAGTTGTAAAAAGTCTATTTGATAGAATTAAAGTCATTTGTTCTAATCAAAATATAAATATTGAAAAAGATTATTTAAAAAATATTTTAATTCAAAATAATTATCCTCTTGATTTTATAAATAATTGTTTCCTTGAATTTGAAACTCCAGTTATAAGACAAAATCAAAATAGACCTATTACAAATTTATTATTACCATACATTCCCGGACTATCAAATAAAATTAAACGAATAGGGCATAAATTTAATATTCGCACAATCTTTAAAACACAAAACACAATCAGATCTCAATTAACAAAAACAAAACCATACAACTTAAATGAAAATACAAAATGTCATTTATAAAATACCTTGCGAATGCAATAAATTTTATATAGGTGAAACTTGTAGACCATTAGCCAAACGCATAAAAGAACACAGATCATACATTAAAAACACAGAATTTCATAAATCAAAAATCTGCCAACACGCATTTGATAACAATCATAGAATAAACTGGGATGCTTCGAGCATTTTAGCAAAGGAAACTTGTTCTAAAAACGCAAAATCAAAGAAAGTGCGTATATATTATTAAATAAAGATAATTGTGTAGCATCAATTTCAGTTAATTTAAATAACACTTGGTTGCCTTTGCTTGATACTGAAGTATCTTCAGGAAGACTAAAAATTAACTAACTATTCACCTTTTTGTAAAATAAACAATCAATACACCAGCAACCAGTTATCTATGTCACTATGACACTATAACCAAACAAACATATTTTGAGGTTTAATGTCAAAGATTTCAGAATATCCTAAAAAGATAAAAAAAATTAAAATTTTTAAACCCTAATAATAGTAAATTTTTATTTTTATTATTTTTATTATTTTTATTCCATTTATTTTGACAACGGTGGCAAATTTGCCACCGAAACGTCGATTTTTAATTATCTTTTACTTGTTTAATATTTTTTGGTTTTTAGTACTTTTAATTTTATTTTGGCGTGTACCCAAATAAATACCAACTATTAAATGAATCCGCCAAACTACAGAACATATCTTCAATGCACTTTTCTTTTGTTACGGAAATACAGATATTACTAAAAGCTACTATAAAGTCCTTTCTTGGTTGGAATCGTCTACCTACAGGCTGTTTTTTTATGTACAAAATACCTTAAAGTCGGATGATGCTAGATCTGGGTTTAATGGTGGATGATCCAACAATCTTAAACCTGATACAGCGATAAATTCTATAGCTTAGTGATTAAAACAGTGCACCAACCCCCCAATATTTTTGTCTTAGCTGATATTAAAAACTCAATATTCCGTAGGTTTTCATCCTGTGAAATGTAAAATCTTAACCAGCTGCTGACCCATGGCAGCACCACATTTTCGGTAAAAATAACCGTAGCTTTTAACTATTTTCAAAACTACTAAAGCGGCGTTTACAAAGGTCTTTAGACCTGCGAAATTAAACAGTAGTACCAACACCGTTATTCCATTTCTAAGTTTTATGTAGTATGTACCCAACGTTTTTTAAAAATAACTAATAACACTAAGTAAATCCCATTTACCAGAGAGAAAGGACTGGGTGGCTCTTCCATTAAAGCCGACCTAATCTGGTATACAGACGACTTCAAAACAGACCAAGGAGTTGGAGCAGGCATTTATGGGGACAAACCAAGAACTTGGGTCTCGGACAATACCTTACCGTGTTCCAGGCCGAAATTGTAGCCATGGAACAATATGCTAAGGAAATCATATATAGTAATTTATTCTGACAGCCAGGCAGCCATAGAAGCAATCAGTTTATGCAAAATCAGCTCTAAGCTGGTGCGGACTGCGTAGCTGTCCTGGAAGAGGTGGGTGCGTCCAACAAGCTAACCATTGCCTGGGTATCAGGCCACAAAGGTAATAAGGAAGCTGATAAATTGGCAAAGGAGGGGGCTGGCAGGACAATGGTAGGTCTCGAGCCCTACTGTGGTATTCCGTCACGCCAAGTAAGGTCATCTCTTAGATCATTGAGTATGAGGGAATCCCAAGACTGGTGGAAGAATGCATGAGAACACCAGGACAATGGTAAATCCCGAGCTCTACTGTGGCATTCCGTCATGCCAAGTAAGGTTATCTATTAGATCACGGATTATGAGGGAATCCCAAGACTGGTGAAAGAGTAAATGAGAACATCAGGACAGCGTCAAGCGAAAGCATTTATTAAGGCTTACTCGCCAGAATTTACGAAATACTTTTTGAATTACAACTGGAAGACAGTAAGAATAATTGTGGGTCAACTAACAGGTCGTTGCAGACTAAATAAACATTTGAAAACCATGGGCCTGGCAGAAGAAAACCTATGTAGGTTTTACCTGGAGGAAGAAGAAACCGCAGAACACGTATGGTGCTTCTGTAAAGCCCTTTGTCGTCTGCGGTTTGCAAGGCTGGGTGAAGAAAACCTAAACAACAAGATTCATCAAGGAGCCGGTCTTAAGCTTGTGGAGTCTGATTAAAAAGACCGGCTTGGATAGCGTACTCTAATTTATGGACGACGGATACACAATATACCTGAGCATCAAATCTAATCTAATTTAATCAAACCCCATATACTAATTCGTAAACCTAGAGAGAGAGAGAGAGAGAGAGAGAAAGGAAACTAGTACAAAAAATAAATTTTACTATTTGAAACTTACAACTTGCAGGCATTGATTCCTTATCAGAATTTCAATTAACTATTTCGAAGTTGCAAAATACGGAATGTTACTTGCATATATTCACAAACTCTGGTTTATTTAGATTCGATAGACAGCTGACTAAGTTGAAGTAACTTTGGAGCAGACAAACATAATTCTATTAACCAAATTTAAGATACTTTTGCTATCAGGGGTTAAGAAGAAGTGGGATTGTAAATCTATGCACCAAATATTTCGTCTATTGCTTGAAAATTGGAGATATTTAATTGAAAATCTGAAAAACAATCATGGCTGTATTTCTCAGGTTTTGAATTTTAAATCGTATAATTTTGTGTACTAGTTCCGTCTTTTTGATCTTAATTTACACGAACAATGCAATTAATTTTAATTAACGACGTTTGTTAGGATCTAAAGTGCACTGAATGTTATTATCAAAGAGAATGAATTAACTTAAATTGTCTTAAAATTACAGTTTCCTTCATGTTTATTTTCATACGACCTAACAAATTACTTATTTATGCCAACATATTTACATCACCATTTGGCAAACAAGTTTACCAACCCTTCTTTTGTTACAAAATTACAGATTTCAGTAAAACCTGCTCTATTAACTAAAAACTTTTAGGCTGTGTCTTTATGTAGAAAAAATCCTAAATCGCATGACGCTAGCTCTGGGTTTTACGGTGAATAATTCAACAATTTAAAAGCCGAAGCTGTCATAAAGTACAAAGTTTGGTAAGATTAATAGGCAGACATTACTTTGGCCTTAAGTTCAAAGAGTTTTCAATCACTTGGGGCAAGCAAGTAGTACCAGGTCTACAGGGTATTTAAAATACTTGTACTAGCAGTTGCAAATAAAAATGTGTTAAACAATTTTATTGTACTAAAAGCTAAAAATAATTTGGTAATTCCTTGCTACCAGATCGCACCAGTCTCATCAATTTGGGGTAATGATACAAATAATTAAACCGATGGGCGCAGCGTATCCAGAGTAAATATGATAGAAATGTCATATGTCCAACGATGTTATTATTTCTCTGACCAATACCCGAGATTGATGAGAAGATTGGTACGATCTAGTAGCTAGGACTTACTGAAATATGTGTTAGCTTTTAGAACAATAAAACCGTTAAACGTGGTTTTTTATTTATATAATTTATTTTTAAGTTTTAAGTCTGGTTGGTAGTTAAAACTTTTTATTTCATTGAGCTCATTGATGCCTTACTATAACTAATCAAAAATACCCAATGATTTTATAGCGAAGGAGTTGTGGTAAATGGGTAATTTGCCATTTTATGGTGGCGGCAATCTTGGATTTAAATTTTTATATAGTGAGCTGTATTCTATAAATCAATCCCTTTAATTCGATACCCATACACCCATATAAGGTTGTAGTAAACTAATATGTAATCCGCCATTTTGTATCGGTAGCCATATTGGATTTAAAATTTAAAGGAATGCATTATATTGTATTTTTA
>JACEGR010011794.1:0-13719 GCA_014170235.1 Listronotus bonariensis | reverse complement strand
AAGAGGGGTTGGTTCATGAGAAGCAAGGGAAAGAAAACGGAGTAGATGTGCATTTGCACTTTCGGTCACTGGAACGCCATAAAGTAGAACGAAGTGCTCCGGAACTACTCGGGAGCGCTCTATATGCGTCACTGGAAAGCTACTCATGAATACTGTTTCGAGTGATGTCTCTGCAAGGGATTATACGTTCCCCAGTTTTTAATATTTTCTATAACTATTTTGTGGTCAGGGAACTTTATTTTTAGGAATTTTTCAGGTTTTCCTTTTGTGTGTGTGGTTGCATGTTTGCTTACGAAAAACCATTTCATGTGTTTTGCCGCCATCATTTGTTATGTATTTTTGTTGCTTCCTATTATTTTCTGTAACTCCGCCTGGAGTATGGCCTTTATCTCGTCTATCGAACAATAGAATATGTACTGGGTGGGCCTCAACACATATTTATTGGTATTATTTTAAACTAAAAATAATGTAAATTTTAATGACCTAAAATTATGTTGTCCAAGTAACGTTGCTGACATTCTTAATTCAGAGTTGTATATTTTCAAAAACTTGGTGACAAGTTGCTTGTGGAATGGCGTTTATTGGCGGTTTTGGTCAGTGGACAATCCCTCGGCAAAAACATCAACTTCCTTTGTATTCTCCTAAGCTTCTTGTGTAGATTGCAATATCAGCAACTGGAATTATTGATCCATATTTTTTCAAAAATGAAAGGGGGCTGCTGTGACGGTGAGAGCTGTTAACTATTGTGAGATGCTACAGCGTTTGTTAGTCCCAGCTCTTTAAAAATTTGAAGGAGATAATGCCAACGAACTGGTTTTCAACAATATAAAGGCACTCTGCCACACTGCCACATTATCCAATTATTTGTTAAAAGGAAATGTTTCTCGAAAGACTCATTTCACGGAGAGATGTTATTCAGTGCCCCCCCCGAGCCCGGGTCTTACTCCAAATGATTAGTTTCGCACTGGACCCAATACTCTTAATCTCATGTATATGAACATATGTCCTAAAAGTTCTACTCTTTGGAAGTACAAGGTGTTAAAATTTAAGAAAATAAACGTTTTTTTTTTGTTATAACTGCTATACCAGTTCAGATATTTTTAAAATAATTTGAAGAGGTCTCCTAAGCAATAAAAGAATTTTTTTTTAGCGTACACAATTCTTTTCTTTAGTGTCGTCCGTAAGGAATTTACTGCAAATAATTTAAAAAAGATGTTGCGCCACTGCATTTTCAAATATATATTTTTTGGAATTTTGTTAAGTTTCAAAAAATTCTGGTTTTTTAACTTTTTTTTAAGTTGATGTATGGTTTTTGCGTAAAAAAATAAAATCATTTATCAGCATGGTCAAATCGCTATTTATTTAGGATATGGTAGTTATGTTAAGAGCTCTTAGTTTGCTTCAATTAATAATTATAAGTGAAAACATTTATGTATTGACTATTCACCAATCATTCACGCGTAAAAACTAAAAAATTTCTTCTTCATTTAATAGCAAAGTTTGAAATGTTGCCAACAGATGGCATCCTAGGTGTTGTTTTTATAATATAATGGATTTTTTTTCCTGGCGATTCAAAAAAGATAACGGGATACTGTTTTTAAATTATTGCATCTTCATCGGTCCTTGACACGTGTGCAAAGTTTCAAAGAAATCGAATAGCTGGAAGTTGGTTAAAATTAGGCTCAAAGATTCCGTTACATAGATAGATAGATAGATAGTTACAACCCAAGTTAATAAAAGCGTGTTAAAAATATAACAAAATTGTTAAATTGAATTGAATTTTTGTCAAAATTTAAAGTTAAAGCATAAGAGTAAAAAAAATGTAATTGTCATGTTTTTACATTACGCAATACAACTTTAAATGTATTTTTTTTAGTTTGCTGCCCTAAGGCAAATATTTTAAAAACTGTTAATGCATATTGTAAAGATTAACAAAAAAATATATATATTTTTTTACTTTAATTCTTTAACTTAAAATTTACCATAAAATTTAATTCTCTCCAACATTTACTTATACAACTTAGTCCCATTTTTAAAAATAAAGGTACTTTACTCTCGGTCATTTTTCCAATTTTTAGTTATAACTCGCCTTGTATATTACCAATCACTTACTTACCAAAACACAGTCATGTTCCTTGTCGCGAAAAATATCATCAAACACTCATCCTTTGCTTATGAGTGGCCAGGTTTTTGCAGAGCGGGGACACATTTAACCTTGTGGGCGTCACATTTGAGAATAACCTTAACTGGCATAAACACATTGTATCTATAGCCACCGCTGCTTCAAAAAGCTTGGCTTTCTTTTCCGAGCCAAAAAGTATTTTTCTCCTTCCAATTTATACACTTTGTATGTGTCCCAAATTCGACCCTCTCTGGAATATTATTCTCATGTCTGGGGAATGGCATCCCCTACAACCCTCAGCATTCTTGATGCCATTCAAAGAAGGGCTGTTTGTCTTATTAATGATCCTTTACTTACTCAAAGACTTCCTTCTCTTGCTCATCGTCGAGCTGTGGGAGATCTATCGCTCTTTTATAGATAATTTTACGGCTTCGCTCCGACGAATTATCCAGTATAGTCCCTCCTCTTGCAGCTCTCAACAGAGAGTGGTGCCGCGCGTATGCATCCCTATACGGTTCAATTGGACAGGCCCCGAACTTCCCATTTCGTTCGTTCTTTTATCCCTAGAGTTTCTAGACTGTGGAAAATCTTCAAATTTTTAAGTCCCGTGTTAACAAACTTCTTCTTATCCTGCTTAAGACACCCACGGTACGTTAGTATTTAGGCTTTCAGCCTTCGTGGATTGTCCAAAGATAAAAAAAAAAAGAAACAAAAAATCGGAGTAAAATTTGATATTTATTAGTTTTGGACCATGCGATTAGTTCTCCCAAAATTTCGTTAAATATTACAAAATTTTTGGTCCATTTGTAACACCTATCCTGGGACACACTGTAGATTCATCATGTTCGTCACCTAAAGTGACATTTAACTTAAGGAAAAGTATAATTACTAATTTTAATCTAATTAATCAATTATAATTATGAGTAATGAAATGCGTGTGTGGTAAAATATAATCGAAAATAGGAAAATTGTTCTTGAGCTGCTAAAGTATAATTATCTATTATAAGAGTAGGTCTGCTTGTACAGGTTAATAAAAGAAAAAGTAATTTTAATGAGTAATAGTCGGTATTTATAATTAAGGTATTTGCTTATTAGCAAGTTTATTATTTATTGTAATGTTTTAGATTTAAAAAATGGTAACTGTACAGTGACAACTGATTGTGGGCAGAATTTTTCACTTTATATTTAGAAAAAAATGTTTTGTTTTATTGATAGGTAGGCTTGCAATAGGATGTTAATTATCTCGAGAATATAGGAGACGGAAAGACCTCTGCAGGCAGCAGATTTTATACAGAGTGTTAATTAATAACAATTAATCCGATAAACTTTTAGGGCTAATTCTACACTTAAAAATAAGACAAAACTTCATATTTAATGTATTCCTTTTACCTTGTAGCACCGTTATGAACCGTTCTCTGAACTGTCAATAGTGTCAAGAACGGTTCTTCAATATGAAAAAAGTCAAAAATTGTAAAAGGAACACTTATGGTGTCGTTCTGGGCGGTTCTGGAGCATAAAAGGCATACAGCAATTGTTGTCTCCCCCGTGGCGCAGTGGACAGAGCTTTGATCTTCGAAGCCAGAAGTCGCCGGTTCAATTTTTAGCGGAGGAGACATATTAAGGAGTAGTTATTTAAAAATATCGACCGTGGTGGCACTACCGCGTTGTCTAAAATGTGCTGTGAACTGCATGTTTCAGTGCTTGGACAACGTTGACGGAACGGGAGGAACGATATGGGTTAAACATTTAATAACCCGACACCCACGGTACTCTGGTATTTAGACATATGCCTTCGTGGAATGTCAAAAAGATAAAAGAAATATGAATATACAGTGCATTCCAAATGAAACGAGTCACCACCCATAATTTGGTTATTTGTACACCACACAAAAAACCTGAAATACG
Source organism: Listronotus bonariensis (assembly GCA_014170235.1). Classification (NCBI taxonomy): domain Eukaryota; kingdom Metazoa; phylum Arthropoda; class Insecta; order Coleoptera; family Curculionidae; genus Listronotus; species Listronotus bonariensis. Next base: position 9,692 of record JACEGR010011794.1, on the reverse strand, counting down.
TCAATTTTTATTTTTGGGGGACACATTTTTGTGTCAAAATTTACTTATTCAAGGTTATCCCCTTCCCCCACCAACACAAACGTCAAGAAGTTTAAATGGGAAAGGAGGTCAAGTGAGTGTACGATCATTTTAAAGCATCTGACGAGTACTTTATAGTCCTAGAATGTAAAGTCAATATCTTTACCTACTACAAAATGGCGGTACTTTAAAATTACCTAAATACCTGTTTGAGATGGCCATATTTCCGAAACTTATAAAGTAAGATGTACTTAATGTGGTATTTTCTTAGAGCTCCTGTAAATATCTTTTTATTAATAATATAATCTACAGGGTGCTTTATGAAAAAATATATACACTTTTATCCTACCCTATATATTACACTGGGGAACAGCAAAAATGTTTCCGAGACCAAAATCCCAAATCTTATTTACTTTATTATATTAATTAATAAATCTATCTGGCAAAAGTCTCAGTTAGCTCTGGTTTTATAGATACCTGCTAAATATAATTTTATCTAACTACCCTTAATGTATGGGACAATGGGACCATAAAATTAGAAGTACCTGGTTTAATTACATCAGGTGTACTTTATAAGGGTTATGAATACATGTAATATAAATCCTATAGTGTTAGTTAGTTGAGTTTCAACCACCAGTTGATCGAGAAGTGTTCGTATTTGAGAAATTAAAAAGTTTTTTGAGTAACATGTCGCGAGTTTGTGTAAATAAGCCGGACCATTTTTGTTATATATGTGGTGAAGTCACTTTTGTGAAACAAAAACGTACTCTTAGCCCTTTAATAAAGAAGGCTTACCACTTGTATTTTGGCTGCAAAGTTGGAGACCAGGATAAAAATTGGGCTCCCCATATCTGCTGCAATAAATGTGCGTCCAACATGCGAGGCTGGCTAAGTGGAAAAAAGCGTAAGATGCCTTTCGCTATTCCTATGATTTGGCGTGAACCGAAAGACCACATTACCGACTGCTACTTTTGTTTGACACCTTCCATCAGAAAAGGCCTTTCCGAAAAGAAAAAGTCTGCGATAAAGTATCCAAATTTACAATCCGCCATACGCCCGGTGCCCCATAATGACGAGTTGCCTGTGCCCAATCCACCTCAGGAATATACGTTTGACTCTGATGATGATGAACCGGAATCAAACGGTAGTGTGCCGGAAAATGTCGCCGGTCCATCCACTTCGCAAGATTCAGATTTTGTCTGTGAACTTCCCACTAAACAACCCCACAAAATTAGCCAAAGTGAATTAAGTGACCTTATAGGGGATTTGGAATTACCCAAGAATAAAGCAGAGCTATTAGCCTCACGATTGCTACAATGGAATTTACTTCAAGATGAAGTAAATTCCAAGGAAGTTTTTTTTAAATTTTTATTGTAGAATTAGCTCTTAAAGTTGGTCAAATAGGTTGTGAAACACCCTGTATTCTAGATACCTAAAAGAACAATAGAGTAGGAAGTTCAGGCCTCTATAGTTAAGCAGTACAGGGATGCATACGTGGTGTCAGTTTATGTTAAATCTTATTAGGAATACAAAAATACCTATACAGGGTGTAATTTAATTGATGGCTAAAAATACAGGGTTATTTAAGGAAGAAAAGTTTATATAAACATATGTCCTAAACGTTTTTACTAACTAAGATACAGGGTGTTAAAATTTGGAAAAAAAACAAAAATTTCGAAAACACTTATTTTAGTTAAAAGTGTTGTACTGGATATAAACCTTATTTAAATAAGTATTTATTATTTTTGTTACATAATTGCTAATTAAAAATTATAAAACCTAATTTTTAAAAGAAAAACATACCCAATGCTTCTTTTATGGTCTAAAAATATGTTATATATTTTCCCTTAAACTAAACAAGATACGGAAAAATATTAAAAAACATAAAAGCAGTATTTTTATTTTCCTAATTTAAAGAAAGCACAAAAATTCTACACACATTTACACAGTCAGTGGCGTACCGTTTTTTATTGGTAATATTCATTCAGTTGCCTCTCGAGACGCCACTGGACCTATTAAATGTAATTAAGTTAGTAACAAATTACTCCCTTAATGTCATTAATAATATTGCCAAATTAAAACAAAACTGGGTAAAGAATAATTAGGATATTTAAAAAAAATGATTTTTTTGACCTTTTAACACCCATCTCAAAAGTTGAGACGTTTAGGGTATAGGTCCATATGAACTAAAATAGGCTAAGGTATCATACCCTGTATTTTTAGCCATGAAATAAATTACACCCTGTATTATTTACAAATCATCGCTTTTTTGAGCGTTAAATTACAATTTATTAAAATATTTTTTTTAAATTACGGAAGAAATGGGTGTTGGCGTGATCGGCATCGTGCCCATAATGGGTGCAACATTCGATCAATACCGTAATCGTGTAAAGCTATGATCTATATTTTACGTAGATTGCATTATCCTAAATCATCAGGTTAGTAATATTGGAAAAATAAATAATAAATGACCTCAGGAGAGAATCACGAAACAGCGAACAAGGTCGCATTCAAAATTTTCATTTTTTTATCTAAAAATCAGGGACATGCAAAAGTACGGTAATTTCTATGATAACTGCAGAGTTTCTTTATGAGAAGGGGTTTAGACATAAGCAAGACCGGGGATAGCTTTTGTCAGGGACGTGAGGGTGTGAGAATTACGATTTCGGTTGGCAGTTCTGTTCAAAGTTGGTAGCATTATCAGCTGACAGAGTCGTGCCTTGTCGAAGCTTTGTAAAAAGTAGGTAAAAAGCTGTGGAAATTTACCATTTTCATTTTGGTTGTATATTTTGCAAGGATTTCCAGTTGTTAATGTTTTTGATTAGTTTAGACACTTTACATATTATTGGTTCGGACTCGTTTTATTTTAGAGATTTTGATAGTGTTTAGTCGAATAGTTTTCAGTCATTCGTGTTTTTATATACATATGATACTGATGAATGTCCGCTAATTAATGGTACACAGAAAAACCACATATTTCTTATGCGAAAATTGCCATTTAGGATTTAAACAAACATACCTATATCCAAAAGTTAATGATAAGGAAGATACGGGGTGTTAAAGGGATATAAATATTTTTTATTCATGCATTTCGATAATTTCTGATATGTTTTAAACATTTTAATAAAACTCGGTATCCAGGAGTTTTTAGCTATCAGCTATTTATATCTGAGCAGTTGTAATTATAGCTAATACGATGTTATTGAAGGTACATACTTTCGGGTGCACTGAACAACTAAAACGTGAATACCTTAAAAACGGTTGTCAAGACCGATTCTTACCAAGTATACCTTTTTGTGCAGAAAGCATAGATAGAAACTTACTAGTTTACATACATACAAAGTAGTAACAAAAAATTGGGTAGTTTTAGAGAATTTTAAATAGTGTACCCATCGCCCTCTAGTCTACACACAAAAATTAATATTTAATCTGAAAAGCTAATGTTTTAAAATCCCTAGATACCGTTTTATTAAGATATTTAAAAGGGGAGGAACAATTATCGAAATAAATTTACTTTTTCTTTTTACTATGACACCCCCGTATCTTCCTTATTATAAACTTTTGGATATTTTTGGTTAAATCTTAATATTTTGGCATAAGGAATCTGTGGTTTTTCTGTGTACCATTCATTAGCGGACACCCTGTATAAATAGTTTTAAAATGGTTTTTGACTTACGGAACCATGGAAAATGTTTTGCTCTGCCAGGTACCTCATCGTCCTGTCGTCGCTTTGATAATTTTTAATTTTCAATATTTAAACCACATTTATGTTTTTGTTTTAAGTTATGCTTATTAAAATAATCCAATAAATTTTGTTTACAACATACAGTTCTTTTTGTTTTCTCCTTAATTCTACGCCACTGATCTGCCTAAAATGAAACATGGCCGAAAATGGCCCGACTTGACGTCACAGCCGCGCTAGCCAATATGGCGAATGTCGTGACCTTATCTCATCAATCGACTTTGGATAACTGCAGTGATTATATTATACACTCCAATACTTTTAAGAGGTCGCTGCTAAGGCGGGAAAATAAAAAAATTATAGAGTAGTGTCATTTTACCTGAATATGCCATTTTAGGCCAGTTTCCCCAACCAAAAATCATCTATATAAAAGTTGCAGTGCAGCTAGTAAAATGGAAACCGTTTTTTACAAAAGCTGCTCAAAATTGTCCCCATTTATTCGATTAACGCAAAACGTTGTTTGGCTTTCACGACTCTTTACGGCCCTCAAAAATAAAATCCTGTTACCTATGAAAAGACATGGCACCCGCACCTAATATACAGGGTGTTTTCAAAGTTGTAGCATTTATTTTAACAGCTTGTAGAACTTGTGAAGAGAAGTTGATATGCCAAAAATTATACCTTTATAAAAGTTGCATAATAAGAGACTTAGTTTACATTACATATTATTGTTGATTTATTTAAAAAAATTATAATAAAAATTTACCAAAATTAGATAAACGATATGAAGAGTACAACAAGCAACAAGTACGACAATCGTATTAAAAACAAAGTTCTTTCTTGCTCAAATGGCAGCAAATCTTTCTGGTCCTTTGCGAAAAACATAAGTAGGAATTTTTGTACCAGTTCTTTCCCACCACTAACTTTGGAAGATGATATTATTTCTACCGCTAAAGGAAAGGCAGAACTATTTGCTAAACAATTTGCTGCCAATTCAACCCTTGACCCTCCCGTAAATCATCCAATTCCAGCGGTTACCCCAGTTCCTCATAAAGTGCCCGGTATTATTTTTAAAGTAAAACACATTAAGCATATCCTTTCTTCCCTTAACACCAAGAAATCATCTGGGCTGGATGGCATACCAGCAATCGTTTTAAAAAAATGTGCTCCAGAACTTGCAGCAATCTTAACTCGGCTCTTTCGAATTTCTTACGACACAGGTATCTTTCCGGAGAGCTGGAAAGCTGCTCGTGCTCAACCTATTCCCAAGAAAGGATCTCAATCTCTTCCATCTAACTATAGACCAATTTAAATTCTTTCAGTTCTTTGTAAAGTAAAGAAAAATTAATTAATTAACAAATTCTTAAGTACTTAGAAATACACAAAATTTTGCATGACAAGCAGTATGGATTTTGCCACAAAACATCTACAGAAGATCTTCTTTCCTTCGTACCACACTTCTGGAATAAGTCTCTTGAGTTTCTAGGTGAGTCCCAGATCGTTGCTCTTGATATATCCAAAGCTTTTGACCAAGTCTGGCATGCCGCACTTCTTAATAAACTTCCCTCCTATGGTCTTTCAACTAAACTCTGTACTTGGCTCTCTAGTTATCTATCTGATCGACGTTTTATACGCCTTTTCTATCTCTTACCTGCCAAAACCACGATGATCCAAACTAACTTCTTAGTAGCCAGAGTTTAATTTATTTATAATAGTTTTATTTTAATACGTTTTGTTTTTTTCCTGTAGTAAACTTAGGTATTTCTATATTCTTTAATATTTGCAGCGCCTATGAACTATTTTTAAATTTTAGATTCATTAAGGAGAAGGAATTCAAGAAAGATAATGTATATTTTACTTCATATATCATATTACCTACATGTTCAGTTAAAGGGTGAGGCACGAATATATATGTGATATATAAAATACCATAAATATAGTTATGGTTACCTTTTTTATATAGACAATAAATAAATACTAATTCATCAAACAAATAGATGGGTACCTATGTGTAAACGGAAATACATATGTACAAATGCCTGGAATAAAATCGTACTTTTTAATAGTAAAAATTATCCTTTTTTAAAGTGTTTTATGCTGTTGGTTTAAGAATTAAAATCTTTAGTTCATAAAGTTTAAAACAAAATGTTTCAACCATTAAAAAAATAGTTGATGGCAGCTCTACGACGAAACGTCAGTTCTTAAATGTAATAACGTCATTTTGTAAAGAGGGAAAAATGGCTATGATTATAGGATATTTATTTTAAACTATTTCTTTAAATTAACTTGGATACAACTTAAAAATACTTGGGCAATAACAATAAATGGTAAGGTATTTAAAAATTTCTGACTGACAGCTTTTTTATTTATTTTTTATCAGTCAAAAATACTGAATCATATTTTATTTTGTAATTATAATAATTAAAAAAAAAAGATTTCAATTAAATAAAATTTTTAAAGACGGTGATAAAAAAATTTGGAATTTATGCACTTTTTGATCCAGATTTACAGATGAAGTCAGGGAAAAATAGCTATTTATGTATCAAGGGCGTTACTAGGACTATAATGCCCTGAAGGTCGAAATAGCCCGAGGGCCTCTGGTCCGAGGGCTAGATTTCGACCTGATGGGCATTATAGTCCAGTAAAGCCCGTGGTGCATACAATGCGTTATGTTTTACCCAAAAAGAGTTTTTCAATGACTAATTACATTATTTATTCGCAATATAAAAATAAGTTGCACCTGTACCTGTATACGTAAGTAGATAATGACTGGTGTTAAGTTTGACTTTAATGTTTCTATCAGTTAGTTAGTTGGCATTTTTTAATTAACGATTTGCTCAAAATGTAAGAAATTCCACAATATATAAGAGAAAAGGCCATAAAAGCGACCGAAAATCTTTTGCCAGTTAAATCAAGGCAACAGTATGATCGCGAGTATGGCATTTTTGGTATTTGGAAAGATGCGAACGTACACACAAAAAAATTCTAGTTTATATCCAAAACTAAAACCACTCTTGACGGGATTATCTTGTATCACCTGTAACTCCTTTTGCGCCCACAATAACAATATTAAGACAAGAAAACCCTAATCTTATTTTTAAAAACATGCTCGTTTTGAAATTCGAAATAAGTTTTTGTTTAATCAAGGTAGCTTTATATCTAATCAAGAACTTGTTAAATTTTGGATGAAGAAAAATTATTATTTTTAAATAACTCTTAAACTCATATTATTTTAATTACTTCTACAGTTCTTTAATATTTTGACTGGCTTAAATCAATTATTTGCTTTAGGATTTACTCAAGTGTAACTTCTTTTACCTAAAACCTCTACATTATCGACCTAATATTAGCTATACTTAGATTGAGTTTAAGCATCTTGCTTGGACAGTAATTCTATTTGAAAGTGCCGCGAAGAACACGCGGTGCGGTGGCGCTCACCTCGACCAATAGCAACGCGCTTTGCGGCGGGATTTCACCACGCCATTTTTCATGTGTCCGAGACTTGAGATAGTGAAGCCGAGCCGGTGCATTTTTCTTTTTATCTGTATAGCGGGTGTGAATGTTTATGTCGATTTGAATATGGAATTGGAAAATTTGCTCACTGAATGGGAAATGATGGATTTAATCCCCATTTTTCAAGGTAAGTACACAAAGTAACAGTACAGTAACATTTTTTATATCAGGTGCAAAATACTTTTATAGGTTAGAATAACTAAACGTGTTTAAACAATTTAAAAAAATCTATATAGGTAGGAATATGCTTTTAAGGTGGGTTTTCACGCTCATGCAATTTGCACAAGTTGATTTGTGCATGCCATTTGTACAAATTAGACTGAACTATTTATTACATCCGTTTTTACGGCAAATGTATTTGCACAAATTTGCTGGTAATTATCTACAAACCGGACGCATCGCCGATTTTAATGAAATTTGGTATACGGGGGTTTTGTGGGCGCTGATCACGAATGTGAAAGAATTTTTAGTCGGACTCGTTTCGTTCTCGAAATATTCATCTTTAGACTTGATAATCAAGTCTAACTCTGAATTCACTATTTCTCCTTCTTTGCACTCAATTCTTGATTGAAAGGTAAATTGGTACACAATATTTGATTTCCACCTCTAATAACCCCATTTTTCTATTTATTTTAACCGTTTTTTTCTATAAAATCGCAAAGCTTCACTTTCAAACATTTTAATCGCAGTCTGTCATTGTCACTGCCACTGAAAGTGAAGCTATATTATTTTATGGAAAAAATGGATAAAATAAATAGAAAAATGGTGTTTTTAGAGGTGGAAACTAAATATTAAGTACCAATTTAGCAGAAAACTCAAGAATTGAGTGCAAAAAGAAGGGGGAAATAGTGAATTCAGGTTATAATTTTATGAAATGTGTTTAAGTATAATACTGTTTGTTTATAAGGCATGGCTCTTCTATTTTATGTTAGATTACTTTTAAAATCTCTTGGTGCTTTTTTTTAATTCTTCCAAAAGTATTCGTATTTTCAGTTCGTACAGGGAACAAAACTAAGGATGTTTTAATGTTTTTTAGAAAGGTTTTGCTTATATAGCTTAGGTAGTATATTTAGCATTAAACTAAAAGCAAAACGAATTATATTTTTACCATTCTGTTAATTTCAGGTGCCTGACACAAAAAGAGTTTCTATCTGTCTTTACTGCTTGAAACTTGTTGAAAATATGAAAAATGTCCCAAGAAGGTCTTATGAAACAAGAGTAGTATCCAGTTTATCATATATCTTGTAAATTTTATTATTTTTTTAAGTTCCAATATTTTAGTTAAAACAATATAAATTGTATTATACTTTTAGTGTACATTTTAAATATTTAGGGCAATATTATTAAATTATGTGTTTTTTATTTTGTTTACTTCAAATAATTATTTTTGCAACTGGGTTCATACCTTAAATAAAATTCAGGGCGTCCTTCCTGTTATGACATTGATTGATATAAAATACATTGGAGTCAAGAAAATTTTAAAAATTGTGTCACATACTAAGACTGGTGGAAGACTTATAGGACTAAACTATTTTGTAAAATCTGACTCTTTTGATTATATCGAAAAACTAAAATTTTTAAAAATATGTTGTAGTTTAGTTTTGTAGCAGTCTTAAAATGTGAAACACTTTTTAATTTTTTTTTTTGGCTCTAATTTATTTTATGTCAATCCATGTAATTCCCGGGCGGAACTCAAAATGTATTCTAAGATATGAAACTATTTGCAATAATATTTAATATGCTTTGTTTAAACTTATCGAAGTTTAAATCTAAGCAAAAATAGTGTTTGTATTAAAAATAATTATCCTCTAATAAAGATAATTTAGATTTAACCTGAGAATTGCATATAATTAATGCAATAATTCTTATACTTATTCCAAGTTTAGTTATTCTTAAGCAAATCGCAATTACAATTTTCATTAAAAGATTACTATACTTAAATAAAGCCCAGTTTGTTTTATATTAAGAAAGCTAAAATAACTTCAAGTAAACTTGCATTTAGTCAAGATCATTACTCTTGAATATAGTGGATATTTTTTCAGTGTAATTCTTCAAATAACCGAAACCGTTTTATTGGCATATTTTCAGGAACTGGTAAGTTATTGATGTTATTTTAATACATATGTTTGTATAAACTTGATCTTCATTGTAAGAGAAATAAAATTGGATAACCAATAAAATTTCCATATTAGCGCATTAGGGCATTATAAGCGGGCATTATCATAATGCCCGCTTATAATGCCCTAGGTGTGATAGCAGGTATTATTGCAACCATAACATATTCCGTTTCTAAGGTATTACAGATCAATACTAGATGGGTAAAACATAAAACAATAAATGTCCAGTTTTTTGCCGACAATACAGTAATGCAAAAATATAGCTTTACACCTTTAGTTTATTAAATTACACATACAAAAACCCTTTAGTATCTACTAACCTTTGCCCCCTTTTTTAAATTTTTTATAAATAATTTTAAAAA
>JACEGR010011793.1:0-13719 GCA_014170235.1 Listronotus bonariensis | reverse complement strand
TCAGAGTTTCTTTATGGTTTAGACATAAGCAAGACCGGTGATAGCTTTTGTCAGGGACGTGAGGGTGTAGGGAATTACGATTTCGATTTGGCAGTTCTGTTCAAAGTATAGCATGATCAGCTGATGACAGAGTAGTGCCTTGTCGAAGCTTTGTTGGTAAAAACTGTGGAGATTTTGCCATTTTCATTTGGTTGTTTATTAAGATGCTACATACAGAATAGCACAAAAAATTGGGACGTTTAAGAGAATTTTAAACAGTGTACCTATCGCCCTCTAGTCTACACATAAAAATTAATATCAGATCTGAAAAGCTAATGTTTAAAAACCACAATATACCATGTTTTATTAAAATATTCAAAACGGTAAGAAAAATTATAGAAATAATTTTTTTTTCACTATGACACACCTTATTATAAACGTTTGGATATTAGGTATGTTTCGTTAAATCTTAATATTTTTGCTTAAGGAATCTGCGGTTTTTCTCTGTACCATTAATTAGCGGACACCCTGTATACTAAGTTTTAAAATGGTTTTTGACTTATGGAACCATGGAAATTGTTTTGCTCTGCCAGGTACCTCATCGTTCTGTCGTCGCTATAATAATAATGTACTTTTTAATACTTTTCAATAATTAAATTACATTTATGGTTTTTAATTATAAGGTATGCATAATCATAATATATTCCAGTAAATTTTGTTCACAACATACAGCTCTTTTTGTTTTGTTTCTCCTTAATTCTACGCCACTGATCTGCCTAAAAATCAGACATGGTCGAAAATGGCCCGACTTGACGTCACAGCCGCGCTATCCTGGTTTTGACATTTAGCATCAAATCAACATATTTTAATACTCTACCTATCCCTGTATGCTACCACCAGCAAAAATTGTAGGGAAAAAAGTTGGTCGTCTCGTCAAAATTGAACCTGCTCACTGAAAAAATTGTTTGGCTGAATGGTAAAAATGGTAAAGGGATCCCTAACTATCATGGCTAAACCATACGACCAACAAATGGTTTTGGCAATAGTCTCTTTTATAGGTGCGGAATTACAGAAAAAGTAAACTGTGGATAATTTTGTTTTTTTAGCACTCTTGTCAGTGGGGAATATATGACTAAAATGTTTTGACAGTTCTAGCACCTCTGGTTATACTGAAAGTTAATGTCAACTTCCTTATCTTAAATGGAACACCCTAAATTTTTTTTTTTATATTCTGCGTAAAATTCTAATCATATTTTATGTATAAAGTCCTATACCTAAATCCGAGTGTTTTTGACTTTTATTAAATCTAATGTAAAAAAATGACGTTTGCGAGCCATTACATATCCATTTTTTTCTAAACAAAAGCCCTAAATAGATAATGTGGTAAAGATCCTCTTTGAAAATGAAATTCTTTGGTAGATTAGATTGTATTGACAATTTGACAATTATTAAATACAGGGTAGTGGTTAAAAATTGACAATAAGGACCAATTTTTTAAATGGAAACCCCTATCATTTATTGCAATTCAACTGCAACTGGAAATTTTTTGGTAAATTTCAAATCCTTATTACTCTTAAATAATATGCAATAGCAAAATGCGGCTTTCACCGTTTTGTAGGATAACTTTTTTGGAAAAAGATGGCCATTTCACTTTGTGTAAATTTTCTCTTGTTTTTTATTCTACAGGGTGTAATAGAAAAGTCCGTTTTTTACAAAAACTTTGTCAAGAGCGACATTCTACAAAAAAATATTTTTTAATTTTTAATTATATAGTGTTATTCAGTAGACCATTTTGAAAAACAAGTTTGTCAGATTTTTGATATCTGCTCCATTTTTCATGTTATAATTTTTTTTTCAAAAATTGATTTTTTTTCATATTGTACTCCCTGTATTTAACAGTTCATCACAGCGATTAATTTTTTTAGATAATTTTAAATGTACATAAGTACCATTTTAAAACTGTATTAGAATTTTATTTCTAAAAATTTATCAACGCGTCAGTAGCGTCGCAAACTGTAACTAAATTGTATTTTGGTAAAATTTCAATTCCCAAAGTTTCAGTGAGCACCACATATTTTGTATTTTAGATTTTAATTGTTTCTTTACAATTTTTAGACACTACGGACATTTATCTCGGGACGGTTTTTTACTTTTTTAAAAGAGTCATCAGTGGCGTAGATATAATTTTTCTTCTGAATGCTCTTTTTTACTTGCCAGAGGATTATTGCATGGAAGTAATAATTTGTAATTCGGGTTATTTTAGGGCATTTATCGATTAGCTTAGAACAAACGTTAACATTTTTTTTAAATCTTAGTAATTTTAGAAAAAAATATACTAGGGTGTTTCGAAAATTAAAGCTTCCACATTTGTATTTTTTTTTAAATAAAAAGCAGGGTGTGAACCCTTAGATGATTTTACGAAAAAAGTTCAAATAAACTTATGTTCTGACTGTCCTAACTTTTGAGATACAGGGTGTGAAACTTAAAAAAATATATACCTTTTTTTATAATAACTGTGATACCACTCTACAAATTTTAATAAAATTTGGTACATAGCCACTATACATTAGGGGGCATTTTTTAAAGTAAAATATGTTTATCTTTTTTCAGTGGCGTTCGAGCGGGATTTAAATTAAATATTTTTTAAAGAAAATCATTGTACGCCACTGCTTTTTTTGAAACAAAAATTATTCCTATAATTTCCATTTATTTTTAAGCAAATTTGATATCATGTTATTCTTTTGCCCGACGAATAGTTTTTACTTAATAAAATATGAAGCATTTCTCGGCATGTTCATATATTGTCAAAATTAATAAAAATGCCTTATTAGTGTTTTGGTAAAAGTGGCAAGGTTTATTTTTTAAAAACGCAAGTACCTGCATTTTAAATCTCTAATCTAATCTCTCCAAATCTCTCTTATCCAACTTTTAAAATTCTGTTATAAGAACTTCCTGCCAACATCTTTGGTATATTCGTGAATCACTTAAGAGACTGTTGTAGATCCCGCTCACTAGTTGCATAGAGGTTTAGGTCATTATTATTATTATTATTATTCTTTAAAAGATCCAACAAGACGTATCCCATGGCTCCGACCCCATAGGGCGTCGTACGAAAGGCCATCCATATCGAAGACCACTCCTCGCGTCCGCTCGGTCAGTGATCTTCGGCCAAATTCATTTGCCTCAGTAGACGAAGGGAACCAAGGACAACAGATTTCTGCATCTTCATCGCCAGTTGTTCGGGTGTATTTTGATATGCTGGAATGTACCTCATTTCCCTTAATACGTTATCTTTTATGCCTCCTAAAACGCCAACTATCAGGACAACCAATCGCACGGTATACTCTGGATAAAGCCTCCGAAGTTCGCCAAGAAGATCTTGATATTTGGCTCATTTTTCCCGTTCTTTTATATCGATGTTAGTTTCCCGCAGGTGCACACATACATGGTGTGATTTCTCTTATCAAGGAGAACGATGTCGGGTTTATTCGCTTGCATTTGATGCGTGGTTGGGGACGCATAGTTCCAGTATATGCGACAGTTGTCATTTTCCACTACTGCCTTTATGTCGCCGGGAGCAAACGGCAGTATTGCTGTTTCATCGATGCCGTAGTAATGCCTGAGGTGATATTTAAGTACCCGAAGAGCGTCATTATGATGATGGATAAAACTTAGCATTGGTAGCATGCACTGAACAAGCTGACAATAAGTGCATAAGGGTTTCGGGTTGCTTAAAACTATTATTAGTATTTACGTTAATAAAAATATTATTCTTTTTTTGTAATATACAGCGTGTCTTCGGAAAATCTTACCAAACTTTTTAATTATTAAATTTACGAAAAAAAGTGCCTCCTCATACAAAAAGTCCTACTTAATGAGAAAATACATTTGCACAAAAATATGTGTATGTTAAACGTACGTGGTACCTTAAAAAAGACTTATTTCCAAATTAAAATACCAATATATTTCCCAACTTCGGTAGAAAACTTTATGAAGAAAAGTTCCTATAAAGTTATGTCCGGTGTTGCTTTGTTTCTGCAAAATGGACAATACTAAAAAGTTTTATTTTTAGTTGCATCATATGAAAAAAGTATAAAAACTACATAAAAAGCCAGTGGCGTACATTTTTTTCAATAATGGTAGTGGTGCCCACCGAGACGCCACTGGACCCAATAAAGTCAATCTAATTAAAGCTTTACAAGCGGTTCATTACATCAGACAAACAGACAAAACAAATTTATTTATTAATCAAGCAAATGAAAATATAAAGGTAGCATACCAAATTCGTCGGTCAAAAGAATAACGTAATATTAAATTTGCTTAAAAGTAAATGGAAATTGTAAGAATAATTTTTGTTTCAAAAAAGCAGTGGAGTACTATGATTTTCTTTAAAAAATATTTAATTTAAATCGCTCGACTGAAAGAGAGATACAAATATTTTACTTTTAAAAATGCCCCTAATGTGTAGTGGCTGTGTACCACATTTTATTAAAATTTGTAGAGTGGTATCACAGTTATTATAAAAAAGATATATATTTTTTTAAGAGTCACACCCTGTATCTCAAAAGTTAGGACAGTCAGAACATAAGTTTATTTGAACTTTCTTCGTAAAATCATCTAAGGACTCACACCCTGCTTTTCATAAAAAAAATACAAATGTGGAAGCTTTAATTTTTCGAAACACCCTGTATATTTTTTTCTAAATTTACTAAGATTTTAAAAAAATGTTAACGTTTGTTCTAAGCTAATCGATAAATGCCCTAAAATAACCCGAATTACAAATTATTACTTCCATGCAATAATCCTCTGGCAAGTAAAAAGAGCATTCAGAAGAAAAATTATATCTACGCCACTGATGACTTTTTTAAAAAAGTAAAAACCGTCCCGAGATAAATGTCCGTAGTGTCTAAAAATTGTAAAGAAATAATTAAAATCTAAAATACAAAATATGTGGTGCTCACTGAAACTTTGGGAATTGAAATTTTACCAAAATACAATTTAGTTACATTTGCGACGCTACTGACGCGTTAATAATTTTTTAGAAATAAAATTCTAATACAGTTTTAAAAGGGTACTTATGTATATTTAAAATTATCTAAAAAATTAATCGCTTTGATGAACTGTTAAATACAGGGAGCACAATATGAAAAAAAATCAATTTTTTGAAAAAAATTATAACATGCAAAATGGAGCAGATATCAAAAATCTGACAAACTTGTTTTTTCAAAATGGTCTACTGAATAACACTATATAATTAAAAATTAAAAACATATTTTTTCTGTAGAATGTCGCTCTTGACAAAGTTTTTGTAAAAATCGGACTTTTCTATTACACCCTGTAGAATAAAAAGAAGAGAAAATTTACACAAAGTGAAATGGCCATTTTTTCCAAAAAAGTTATCCTACAAAACAGTAAAAGCCGCATTTTGCTATTGCATTTTATTTAAGAGTAATAACGATTTGAAATTTACCAAAAAATTTCCAGTTGCAGTTGAATTGAGCAGCAATTGAGGAGAATGTCTATTTCAAGAACTTAAAGTTTTTAGAAATATTGGTAATTTAACATCCATCTCATTCTATGCTGTTAAGTACGGTGTAAGTTAGCCCTTACGCCGCATCTCACAGTCAGGGCCAACTAGAAGCGAAACTAAAAGCAGTATTTAATAGCATTTTTTAGAATAGATAAATAATAAATTGTCATTCGCTAACAATACATTTTTATAATGAACATCCTTTTACTAACTTACCCTTATTTTTTGTATTTATTATCAAAGCAACAAAACAGTCCACTAATGTTTTTTCCCAAGGGAAAACTAAAGCCAATTCCTTTTAAATAATTTTGTTAAAAAAATGATGGTTATGGTAAAGCTTGCAAACGTTATTTCTTGACATTAAATATAAAATCACTCAAAAACAGTTGAACTTAGGTATTGGACATTATACATAAAATATGTTTAGAATTTTAGGCAGAATCTAAAAAATAAATAATATATAGGGTGTTTCATTTATAATAAGAAATTTAACATAAACTTCGGATATAAGGAAGGGCTAAAACTGTCAAAGTATCTTAGTCTTATGTCCTCCACTGACTTTATAATGTTACCAAATTTTTCAAAACCCAATTTAAAAGAAATGGATAGCTGCGGTTCATTGTAAGACACCTTGTATTATTTACCTATACCTTCATTCATATTTATGTATGAATAATTAATGATTACGGTAGAGGCCACTAAAAATACGCAAAAACAAGATGTTTTGGATAGATTTGCCCTTGAGTCTTTTTATTTCTGACGTTCCTAATTCATATTTTTCTGACAACTTGTACATTACCTTTTTAGAAAACATAAATAAGAGGGTGCAATAATAGGTGTACTTACTTTGGAGGACTGCGGCTAAAATAATAATTAAAAGTAGATCCTGTCTGCGAATTTGATGTTTCCAATGGTTTAACAAATACATTTCCAACCACCTGCATATTTGGCGATACCAAATTTCTTCTACTAGCTGGTAATGGACTAAGCATAACATTAGTCTAAAAACAATAATGAGTTTACTCTTACATAATGTACAAAAAGTATTTCTAATTATTTCATATGACAGTACTAAAATACTATACAGGTTTGGCGAGTTGGATATAACGGATTGCGTTCTTTAATGTATTAGACACTAATAGATAGAGAGTAGACAGAGAACGACTGCATAGGTAACCGCCCACCGATAGCGACGCGCCGATTCCCCGTACCTACTGCTCGGGTCCGCTCGATGTGAATGTAAATTTCGGCTGCCTAGCAGTGCACTTTAGTTTGTTCAACAGTGAAGACCATTTTTACTTTATTACTGTATGCGAAGAATTGCAACCGAACTTTGACCGGACTGATAAGCGCAACGACGACGCGATAGCCGCCCAAAAGTAGGTGGAGCCAAGTTTGTTGTCGCTCTACTACGTCTTTTTCTTACACATTACCCAAAAATCATATTCGAAACTTTTCAACCGCCGAACGTGTATAATTATTTTTGTAAATAAGAGAAAATAATAAATATAAGGCAGTGAGCTTCACTATGGTTGTGGGGAAAATATCTAAGGCCGGGTTTATAAATCAAAATTTAATTTTATTATTAGTATTAGCATTAGTCACAAGATTCAAGAACATACATTTAAATTGAAGTGTTTATAAATCAAATTTAATTTTCTGATCTTAAGAAACGACAATGACTACGTTTATATCAAATAGTTAAAGTTGGCTTGAAAACAAAGCGGCTTTAAAGCGATTTCCAAGTCTACGTGTTTATTTCGGTGGCTTGAAAGCCGATTGAAAATCGAGGTCAAGCACATTTCAGGCCATCGTCGTACGCATGCGGCAGTTTTGCATCCAACTTCACAGTAGACATCAAATGAAAAACAAACCTCACTTTTTAATTTGTCCCGTTTTGTGTGCTGTTGTTGGTGTGAGCGTGTTTAAAAGTTTTTTCACCTGTTCTTCCACTCATATTTTGTTTAAAAATGTCAAAATCATATATGAAATTGACACTGATGACGTTCGAGGAAGCATTCATCTGAAGTTAGGCAGTTATTAAGCCCGCTTAAATCGTTTATATCGTGTTTCTAATCGGCTTCAGTGTCAGTCAACCCTACTTATTTTCAGGCTTGACTTGAACGATTCAAGTCACTTTCAAGCGCGTTTATATCGCTTTTTCAAACCACTTTTAAAAGCCGCTTTAACTCAAGCTAGCTTCAACTATTCGATATGAACGTAGTGCTTGAAATTCTTTAAAATCCAAAACTTAAGACTAAAATCGGGAAAAATATGAATTGCTCATGTGCCATAAAAAGGTTAAACCCGGTAACTCATTTTTATTTAAGTTTCATTACTTATTTTTTGTTAAATGTAGCTAATAATTGCCAACAAAAAATTTCTTAATTTAAGTTAGGTTAATACTATTACTAACACTAAAATTAAATTCTGATTTATAAACTCGCCCTAAGTGTATATCGTTGATAAAATAATAATTCAATAACACTAACATCCTCAAGCATTGGCCCAATCACAATGCTTTTGTTACTTTTGACACCTTAATCACTATACAGGGTGTTTCTAAACAAATGCAAAAATTTAAGGAGGTGATTTTCCACAAAAAATAAGAAAAACTTCATATGAACATATTATTATGTCCTAAACGTCTTAGTATTTGAACTACGGAGTGTTAAACTTTTTATAAAAATATTGTTTTTTTATAATAACTTTTATACCCATTCAGTTATTTTTAGAAAATTTGGAAGACGCACCCTTTGCACCAAAAGACATTTTTGGCATACAAGAAAAAAATATATTTTACCAATGTCGTCCATAAGGGTTTAAGGTAATTATTTTTTGAAGATAAAAAGATCCGCCACTGTTTTTTTTTTTTAATAAAAGTCTTTTTTATATTCCCATTTAGTTTAGAAATAATTTGGTGTCTTGACTTTTTTGTTTGATGTACGGTTTTTGCGTAAATAAATAAAAACCATTTTTCGGCATGGTCAAATTCCTATCTAATTAAAGAATAAATACCAACGAATAATTTGTAATGTAGAATTTCATATTAGGAATACAAAGTGACCATGCCAAAAATGGTTTTTATTTATTTACGCGAAAACCGTACATCAAACAAAAAAAGTGAAGAGATCATCAAATTTGTTCTGAAATAAATGGGGATCTAAAAAATATTTTTATTTTCGGAAAATGCGTTGTACTGTTTTTTCCTTAAAAAAATATTTACGTTAAACCCCTCATGGACGACACTGGTACAAATTTTTGTTTTCCTGTATGCCAAAAATGTCTTCTGGTGCAAAGGGTGCGTCTCCCAAAGTTTTTAAAATATATGAATGGGTATAAAAGTTATTATAAAAATAATAATAATAAAAAAATTAACACCCCGTAGTTCAAAAACTAAGACGTTTAGGACACATGTTCATATGAAGTATTTCTCTTATGTTTTGATGGACAATCACCTCCTTAAATGTTTTGCATTTGTTTAGAAACACTCTGTATATTTTTAATTTATATTTAAAAGTTAGATGTCAAAAAGTAGCAAATGCAGTGTTTTTATACACAAAATGACGTATTCTGGTTAGTTCAAATTAGTAAAAATATACTGAGTGTCTCCTTTAAAATATGGAAGTTAAGGTAGGTTCCAGCTGAACAAAAAGTGATTAAAAACAACTAAATTAATAAAAATATGCACATTTATGTGATATACTGACTTGACGTACCAAATTTTATTTTGCTTGAAAACCAAAATTGAGGACCTATTTTTGTATGAAGTTTTTCAAAAAATGGCATAGGAATGTGCCTCTTAAGTTTTCTTTTCCGCAATTAGGAAACACCCTGTATATTTTAAATTAAGATTCATGTATATTTCTTTTCGTGAGATAAATTCTAAGACAAGAATTAATTTAAGATGGCAGGAACCAAAATAAAGGGTTTGAATTTTTCAAAAAATCTGGATTTAACAAAATAATGTATACATTTGCCTTATTAAAAAGATCATATCCCTTAAAACATCTCTTATTTATTTTTTTACCTTTTTTAAAAACTACCCAATATTCAACGGAAAATGGTCACATAAAAACAATCTCTTTACCAAAACTGCAAAGTATCCGCATTTACCATTCAATTTAATTTAATTTCCTTTAATTGAATGGAAATTTTTCATTTTACTGTCAAATCACATTTGAATAATATTATGAACCCTATCTTACCATTTTTTCCATTTAGGTTTAATAGCTTTTTTAAATAAATTAAATATTTGAATGCATGAGATAGATAATATGAGAGAAGTAAGATAGAGCTAATGCTTTTTCTCATTTAGCATACATATACCGTAAATATATAAAAATCCGTAATGGAAAAAAAAATTAACACTTTATTTTGTTGACAGGTACTAAAAATTTGTTTTTTTTGTTATATTACTTTCTCTTTCCTTGGGAAAAATTGGATTACTTTCTTTCCGGGACATTTGTGCAACCAAAGTTAGGATAGATAATGATTTTAAAACATTCAATTATAAAAAAACCATTCATCATATTATATCAGAAGTACATGGTGTGTCCCATTTTGGTTGCGGTGTATCTCAAGCTCTTTTGTTCTAAAAGGCAAAATTAAAAAAATGCATATCTATATATTACTAAATAAATATAATTATGTAACCTTAATTTCAGTTAATTCCAATAACACCTGGTTATATTTTCTAAATACAGAGGTATCTTCAGGAAAACTAAAAATCAACTAATTCTTCCCTTTTGTATTATAAATAAAAAAATACACCAGTTATTTAAGGTCCTCTTGACACAAATGTCTTAGTATTCTCAGAATACTTCCAACTTAAAACAAAAATTTTAAACATTTAAAAATTTAAATATTAGTTAATTTTTATTTTAATTTTTCAACTTAAATTTATCGTGACAAGGGTGGCAGACTTGCCACCGAAACGTCGATATTAATTAGATTTTTTTTTTGGTTTTTTTGTTTTTTTCCTTATTTTGTTTCAGGCGACAGCCAGTTCATAGGGTCAATAGGGCTGAACAGGGTCAATTCGCTATACCCTGGGACCAGGACCGAGCGTCCCAGTCTTTCCAGATTTTTGGCGTGTACCCAACGAAAAGACCATCAATAAATAAATCGCCTAACAATATAGAGCATAATATCTTCATGGTCACTCTTTAAGTTTTCAGCAAATTAATGCTGAAGCGTCTCAGGGCTCAGTAACGGCCTCCCTTTAAAGACAGTTAAAAGAAAACGTCCTGCTTTTCTATGCTATCCACCACGACTCTCTCCCCAGACCGGTTTCGCCTGCCTTACAGGACTCCTCAGTGAGGCTGTATCGAGTCGTGGTGAATGGCATAGGAAACCAACGTCCTCTTATTAGACAAGTTTCGTTGTCCAGCGGTAGGATATTAAATCCTGCCGTTGATGCCCTACTGAAATCGCATTCAGTAAATACGAGCATCAATTGTAGCGGGGTGGCTATGTATGTTAAAGCAAAAGGAAAAATTCCCTACTGTCTTGGTGTATAATATAAAATATTTTACTCCCTTTAAAGACAGTTAAAAGAAAACGTCCTGCTTTTCAGTAGGGCATCAGCGGGATTTAATATCCACCACTGGACAACGATACTTGTCTAATAAGGGGACGCTGGTTTCCTATGCTATCACACACGACTCGATACAGCCTGAGAGTCTGTGGGTGAGCAGAGTCTGGTGAGGGTGGATCGAATAGCTAAAAAAGCAGGACATCTTCTTTCAACTGTCTTTAAAGGAGTAAATATTTTATATGCACCAGACAGTAGGGAATTTTTCCTTTTGCTTTAACATACATAGCCACCCCGCTACAATTGATGCTCGTATTTACTGAATGCGATTTCAGTAGGGCATCAACGGCAGGATTTAATATCCTACCGCTGGACAACGAAACTTGTCTAATAAGAGGACGCTGGTTTCCTATGCTATTCACCACGACTCGATACAGCCTCACTGAGGAGTCCTGTAAGGCAGGCGAAACCGGTCTGGGGAGAGAGTCGTGGTGGATAGCATAGAAAAGCAGGACGTTTTCTTTTAACTGTATTCACGGTCGATGGTAGGTTAGACGTTAATGGAAAACGGAACATAGAATTTTTCTGAAAATTTAGCATCTAACATTTTCTTACCTGTTCTATCGATCTAAAATATTTTCAGCATTGCGACGTTGCCGCTTTTATCAAAATGTCCTAGAAACTTTATTTTTTTAAATGGAACACCCCTTATATTAACAAGTTTTTATATTCGCTCTTTTATTATAATACTTTTTTGTTATTATTGCCCTATACCTATCTCTATCGGTTTTCGAGATAAAAAATAATTTGTGTTAAATATGGTCGAAAATATGACCCTAATTAAACTTAAGTAAATTAGTGCTCTCAATTCATGAAAAGTTGATGTTTTGGTGGTAGTTTAGACAGACACAATGTATTTAATTTACACCGAGAAATCGACTCCATATCATACAGGGCGTGCTAAAATTACTATTATTTCCGTTATTCTTAAAAGGGGTCAAAAGATCATTTTTTCAAATGAAACACCCTGTATATTACTCAAAAAATTAAAGATGAAGAAGAACGCTTTAAAATGACATATCATGTTCCTATACCTAAATAATCAAGTTTTCTTAATAAGTCGCTTTTTGGGAAAAATTATTTTTAAAGAATTTAATTTTAAGTAACCATGGAAATATCAAGCTTATGACACTTTGGTGACTTTTATAAGTAACTTATAAACAGTTATTGACAGTCTTTAAAATAATCTTCCAAAATGAAACGTGATAAAAAAATGGGGTTTCAAGAAAAATTTGAACTAAATGTTTTCTGTATTTTTAAGAAGAATAAAATTAGCTTTTTTATTTATGATGACACACTCAATGCTCAGAGATATCTCAAAATACTAAGGAAGACTGTTACCGTTTTTGTCGATAATATGTCTTTAGAGGAATATAGGAATTCGTGCTTTCAACTGGACGGATCGCCAGCTCATTGTACCCAGGAAGTTTCCAGGGAACTTTACGAAATGTTTGACGATCGTTGGTTTAGGCGCTTGGGGCCATGGGATTGGCCACCGAGATCACCCGATTTCACGCAGCTTGACTTTTTTTTGGGTGTTTTAAAAGAAAGGGTGTACATTACTCCAGTGCCTACTAAAGAAGAACTGCGACGGCGAATAGTGCGGTGTATTGAAGATATGAATCCCCATCAAATTGAAAAAGCAACCACGAGTCATGTACATACAAAAGAACATTTTAAAATGTTTAGAATGTAATGGACATTTTTAGCATTTATTTTAAAAATTTGTTATTTTCTTTACAATTTTGTTATTTTAATTCGTCCTAATTATGTTATTTTTTGTACTTTCACATGTTAATTTAATTATTTTGTAGTCGTACAAACTTCCTCTCGTTCATTGGTCTTAATTCAGGATACATTTGGTTAAATTTTTGCAACTTCTGGCAATGATTTGATCACACTGTCCGTGTAAAATAAATAATTTCATATAAATTCAAAGTCACCAAACTGTCATAAGCTTGATATTTCCATGGTTACTTAACATTAAATTCTTTAAAAAATATTTTTTACAGAAAAGCGGATTTATTAAAAAGTCTTGATGATTTAGGTATAGGGACATGATATGTCATCTTAAAGCGTTCTTCTTCATCTTTAATTTTATTGAGTAATATACAGGGGTTTAATTTGAAAAAATGATCTTTTGACTCCTTTTAAGAATAACGGAAATAATAGTAATTTTAGCACGCCCTGTATGATATGGAGTCGATTTGCCGGTGTAAATTAAATACATCGTGTCTGTCTAAACAACCAATAAAACATCAACTTTTCATGAATTGAGAGCACTAATTTACTTAAGTTTAATTAGGGCCATGTTTTGCACCATATTTAATACAAATTATTTTTTATCTCAAAAACCGATAGAGATAGGTATAGGGCAATATTAACAAAAAGATTTATAATAAAAGGGCGAATATAAAAACTTGTTAATATAGGGGTGTTCCATTTAAAAAATAAAGTTTCTAGGACTTTTTGATAGAAGCGGCAACGTCGCAATGCTGAAAATATTTTAGATCGATAGAACAGGTAAGGAAATGTAAGATGCCAAATTTTCAGAAAAATTCTGCGTTCCGTTTTCCATAAACGTCTAACCTACCATCGACCGTGAATCACCCTG